>JARQOC010000004.1:82613644-82624154 GCA_033576535.1 Allobates femoralis
ACTGATGCCATTTTGACATCAGTTGTTATCAGTTGAGGAGAAAGAAAACTCATCAGAATAGCGGGGATAAATGGAAACCCGGTGCAATGGTTCGATTGGATTAGACTCGCCCATTGTAAGCTGAGAGTGGTCAAAAAATGTGCATATTACGAATGTGACTGGTTTGGTGTGCAGCTCCATGTGTCCACATAGCGGGCAAAGTGCAGGAGCTGCCTGTATTGCCATGCATTAGTCTCGTCCTTAAATTAGATCAAACTAGTGCATTTTGTCACTCAGGCCGACAACCCATGTAAAAAATAAAGTTACTGGTTTTTGTTAGATCTTTGAGCTGTCTGTAGAGTGCACAGATAGCACAGTGACCAATAATATGGAGTCTGAACTCAGCCTGAAACAGAAGCATTTTTTACTAGACTTTCTCCTGAAGAAAACTTTTGTAGTTTTCTTTTTTCTTTGGCCAGTTGCATCAATAAAAATTGCTTAAATGTCAAAAGTCATGGTATAAGCTTTCCGAGTTGCCAAATATTTAGTTTTTTTTAAAAAATTAGGACAAAGCATCTAAAATAAGAAAGTTACTACAGAATAACTATAATGTACCTGGCAAGTCCGCTGCTGATCCAAAGTCATAGCTCTGGTGCCTCCTTTGTCCTACATGACCTAAAAACATGCTGTCAATGGCTGTAGGGGTCATTGGCGAGTTGTTGGTATGTCAGCACTGAGGAACACCATTTGGAAATCAAACCTGGCAGCTATGGACAAGCAGTATATTGGACAAGTTAATTATTTATTTCTCCATTTTATCTGCTTTATCTGAGCTGACAATCATATACAGTGAAGCCCTACATAATTTTTTAAAAGTTAATTATTTATTTTTACAGACCTATAATGGTAGGTTTGTTGGTAATGGCAACCAATCACATATGTCGGCACAATGAGTGAGCAGTGCAGCAGCAATCACTGACGCTGTCACAGAGAGTGGGCCTCTGCTATTGGCTGTTGGATCTAGTGCAGTGAATAATCAGGAAGTTAATGAGCTGCCCGGAAGTAGAAGTGCACGGACCCGGTAAGTATAATGCTGTTGTTTAATTTCTGTTTTGCTTTTTTTTACAGTCCCAGCCCCTCTAGCCACCATTATATTACTTTAAAGTCCAGGTTTCGGTTTCAGGCTCAGGTTCGGGTCAATTCCAGTCCGGAACCTGGACTTTAGATATACACAACATACAATAGGTGAAACATTCCCATGTGCCTCCCTAGCAATGATTTTATTACTTTAAAGTTCAGGTTTGGGGTTGAGGCTCAAGTTTGGGTCAAGTCCAGTCCTGAATCCGGATTTTAAAAAAGTTCAAGCGGTCCGCCAAACCCGAACATCGGTGGATTCAACCATCTCTACTCAGAAAGAACAATGCATGAGTATATACCCATAAAAGGTCACAATATACACAATATACCATAGGTGAAATCTTCTCATTTGCCCCCCTAACCACCATTTTATTACTTTAAAGTCTAGGTTTGGGATTTAGGCTCAAGTTCGGGTCAAGTCCGGTCCAGAAACTGGACTTTAAAAAAAGTTCAAGCAGGTCCGCCAAACCTGAACATCGGCCGGTTCGCCCAACTCTACTCAGAAAGATCAATGCATTAATATATAACCATATAAGGTCACAATATACATAATATACAATAGGTGAAATATTGCCATGTGCCCCCCACTTATTAAGGCCCAGATGTTTATCACTGTACTGAGAACCTCTGCCATTGTAAACACATACACAACAGAGTGGCTCATTCACTTCCCCAAGGCTCTACTCTGTGGTATCAAGAGCCTCTACCTATATGTATTGGGCAATGTTATTGTGCTCAATCCATTTTAGTGCTCAATCCATTTTATTGTGGTTATTGACAAAGTTACTAGGACACCATTTTTTGGGGGGATTTCATTGAGACATGTTAAAATTTCCACCATTGGGGTCCAGATGCTGAAAAAAATCAAACCACTCAACGAAAGCATGGCGACCCTGAACGTGGACTCGGTTGAAAGTCTACAGCACCTGTTGTCAGTATCGGAGGAGAGTATCTCCAGACACCGAATGTTTCTGCTGTTCGAGTTTACGATCCATGGGGTGTCAGAACCCGGGTACCTCCGATCAAAGCTCTACACTTTCGCTATGTTAATACTTTTTTTGAACTGTCAAATTACATTTTTCATCCTAAAAAGCCCTTAGAATGAAAAAACATTAAATTCTTCCGTCTAGATTCTATATATAGATATGATTTGATACAATTTGTGAAATTACCACCATTAAATGCAATGAGCATGCTGAGAATTTTCATTGAAAAACATTTTTCATCTCAGAAGTAAATAGATTTCTTTGAAAAGTGACCTCACAAAACCTCTGCAAGGGAGTTACAATGGATGATGGAACAGATGCAATGATGTTTGTGCCTACACTAAATGTCATGCTGATAGTAGTATGGCAGATGGGATACGAAGACGTATATGGGGGCTCAGTTGAGGAGACCATGGCCAGCTCAGCCTGCTACATTTACTATGATTTTTGGCATAAACAATTTCAGATGGAGAGCTCAAAATGAGAAATATTTATTACTAGCTGTGAGCCCCATGCGATTGCATCGGGATTCTAGAATCTGTGTATAGGGCATTGCTCGGGCTGCTGCAACGACTCGCAACGCCCCCTTTGCGGGCATTGCGAGTGAGTCGCGTGGGCGATGCGCGTCCATGAACAAAGCCACGGAGGTAGCGCGGTGTGCGAGGGAAGTCACTACGGCAATTATATAATAGACTATCAGTATCTAATATATAATTTCCCTAACGCACTTCCGTAAGTTTCGGCGCTGTTTGCGTCGTTGTGGGCGTGCAGTGCCGGCGCCACTGACTCGCAAAGCCTCACTCGCAATGACCGCCAAGCGGCCGTTGCGAGTTCTTGCAGAATAGGCGCGACTCACTAATTTATACATAATCACATACATAATACTGATAATTCCTATATAATCACATATATATATATAGATGGGGGCCCAATTCTAAAGAATCGGGTAGTCTAGAATCCATACATAGTATATTTACTAATAGTTAGGGGAGTGGGGTGGAGAGAGAGAGAGAGAGAGAGAGAGAGATAATAGATAATAGATGTTCACTGGTCAGCTGTTCTTGGTATGGTAGTTCAGCTCATTCAGTTCACATGTATTGACTTTCACAACTCAAGATTGGATCCAGTGATCTTGTGATGCATGGTCAGTTTTCTTCCCCACTGGTCAATCCCGGTCTAGGTGCTAACTGTCGTTTACCTTTGCTTTTACACTTTTGGTTTGTGGTCATCAGCTGTTCTTATTTGTTCATTTTCTCTGTCCTATAACATTTCGGAAGTGGCTATTTATACCTTCTTGGAGTTAGCCTTTTCTGCTGGCTATATTTCTATCTGGATGCTGCCAACGAGTTCCACTGCCATGGAACTGCTTGTTATTTGCCCTTTGCTGTGTCAATTATCTTACCTACGTCTTTCTCTTGTTCATAGTTTGGTTGTAGGATGCTATCCGAACTTGCAGTTGCTACTTTACCCTTTTACACTTGTGTACATGTTTTATGTTTCCACACTTTGGGTCCTTGTCTATCTCTGCATGCTTTCCCTATTGTGGGGTATAGTTTACAACATTCTTTTCTCTAGGTCCAAAGGAGGTACAGGGAACAACTCAACAGCCTTTGAGGCAGCCAGGTCTGAGTTGTGGGTTTCTATTGTTTTTTAACTAGGGTATTCCAGCCTGACCAGGAGCCACTAGGGACTGTGCAGCTAGGCATACTAGTCTGTACAGGAATCAGTTAGGTGCAGTTGCTTTTACCCATGTTGGAGTACTCATGCGTATAACTCTGCAGTACCATGCACAGTCATACTTGTAAGTTCTGCCAGTAACCAAAAGTCATCTATTCAACTCCACACTGCTCTAATGCTGATGCCGCAATAGTCTCTGCCTGACGTAGTAAAAAGAAGAAAATCTGCACCCCCCTGTGGGTTCTTTAGCAGGTATTTTGGTATACGGCAATGGTTAATTGCTGCGTGTGATAATGGCAAAAGGTGGTGCTCGCTGAAGGGAAACATGCAGTACTTTCACAAAAAGAGAGAATAAGCGGCACTCACCCAAATTGCCCAAAACAAGTCCTTTATTGGGAAGACATAAAATCCAGGCAGGTATAGAAGGACGCTATCAGCTCTAGAGGATAACTGCTTGTCTAGCACTTCAACAGATCCTATCAATCTGTTATCCTCTAAAGCTGATAGCGTCCTTCTGTACCTGCCTGAATTTTATGACTTCCCAATAAATTACTTGGTTTAGGCAATTCCACCTATTTTCTCTTTTTCTGGATTCTTTCTGCCTGACTTTCTTGCACCCAATCACTGGCCTCAGTATTCTTGTGCCATAGAGTTGTGTGAACATATCTTATGTAGTCACTGCAGTCAAGTCTTCGAGGAGCGCTGGAGAGGCCGCATTGGAGTAAAGGAAAATTTAACAGGTGTGTACGACTTATTTTTGTTGCGTTAGCCTATTGCCTGCTTTCAGGATAGATGTTTTAAAATACAGGACATCCCCTTTAGGGTAATACAGGCTTGACTTCACAGAAGACAATAGGAACAAGTTGATGAAAGACTTCAGTTTAAAGTTATTCATGTAAAAGTAGCCTCATATCGATTTCAGATATTGATGTTCACATCACAAAGTACCTGCTGGGACCAGATGGCTCTTTAAATGAAAAGTCATCCAGAAGGAATGGCAAAAAGTATATTCACCCGTTCATGAGTTTAAAGGAGAGTAGATAAAAGTATTATATTTTCTGCAGACGTAATATGCAAAATAAACACTTATTTTAAGAGGAAACAACTTTGACTATAGTTTATTCCTGCTCCTTTCTACCAAACTGATTCACTGTAGATCTGGCTGTCAGTCAAAGTGGTAGTGTGTGCTTACAGTCATCGCAGACAGTGACTGTAGCCACACCAGCATCTTGTATGACTGAGGGTACCTTTACACGCCCTACTGGCGGGTGGATACAACCAGCTACTTGCGACAAATGTAGCTTGCATCGCAATATACCCCGTAGTAGCGGCGTGTGAAGACGGTAGTAGGCACCCGGCAGTAGATGCATCTGTTTCCGAGCACTGCCCTGAAACAGGTGGCTACACAGCCGATTGTAGCGAGCTGTATCGGGTGTAAAGAAGGAACAGAAGGGTTGTTTCTACACCATGCTATGTACCTGCTATGTAGCTGGGGCGTGACACAGGCTCTGGGTTACTGCGCCCCATCAGCGATCATTGGAGGAAGCTCCTGCATTACGATTGGTAGTCGCTGCATAGGGAGGCATATTTAAGGAGCTGACCAGTCACACTACACAATTGCTCGAGCGGCATGTATTAAACAGCCTCCTGCGATGCCTGGCCAATCATGGGTTTCTTGCTTTGTCCTATCAGCGTACGGACGTCTCGTAATCCACAATTGTGGCACGCCTATGTGCTGTCCCTGCTGCACCAGGTCCGCCCATAGTAGCTTGTTGTAGCGGTGTGTAAATGAGGTAAGCTGAGCTACAGAAGGTGACTTGAGACACCCGGCGGTGTATCTAGAGATAGATGTAACCTACTGTAGCGCACCTAGTGGCGGCGTGTAAAGGTGGTGCGATTACCGTTTGTAACCGTTTGTGGTGCTCGTGCACGTAAAGTAGCTGGTTGTATCCACCTGCCAGTAGCGGCGTGTAAAGGTACCCTGAAAGCCAGCAGCTTACAGGAAGAATAAAGTTCATTTTCTTTTGGGAGCCACACTTATGGTATGGCAACATGGCACCTTCATAACGATATTAATTGCATCCCAAGCTCTGCTCAGTTTCTTCTCTGAAAACTCGGCCTAAAGACTCTGAGTTCTTCCAGACTTTTTGGAGCAGAAAGTGAGTGGAAACGCTCTGAAACTCTTTAAAAACTTTGAGTTTTTGCTTAGCTCAGCAAAAGAGCCTGGGTTAGGCTTACTTTGAAATTCATATATTCATAATATTGATAGTTTTTCAGGAGGTTTCCTCTGCAGAGTACACCTGAAAAAGACATCTGCGCATCCTCTAAGGCTAGGGTCACACCAGCGTTTGCCAGTGCTTTCAGGGGGGGTTCCGTTTAAAACATAGAATTTATCAGCGTTAGTGCAGTGCTACCGGAAAAGGCTGTCAATGCATACCTAGAGCCGGAGTCTGAAACCTCGCGCTATTTCCAAGCGCATCACACGACGCGCATTTCCGCGTCATGCGTCATGTGATGCGCTTGGAAATAGTGCAAGATTTCAAGCTTTGGCACTTAGATGACAGCGTTTGAACTGCGTTTGGAGTTCCGTCAGCCATAGGAATGCATTGCCAGCGTAGACAACCATAGAAACAGAAGCACTTTCCCGAGGGTTATATTATAGAAAGAGTTTAATAACAGTACCAGTAACAAGATGGTAAAACGTTAAGACATACCTGCTCGGTATTATCATATTAAATCATAACTACCTTTACATTCAATCTTGAAATATAAAATAAAAAGTAAAAAAAAAAATCAAATCCTCAACCAGCTCTAAAAGTGTATGCACATAATGTATTAAAACATTTTATAAATACCTTACAACGTGTTGAGAAGCTAAGGCAAGAAAATCCTATAGGATCCTGTAGGATCTGTAGAAGTGTCGAGTAGACACGAAACAGCTGTCGTCCTGATACATACTGCGCTTGTCCACCTGCCACTGCATGGAATTTTAAGAAAATGAAATAAAGAGGATTTTACAAGGCAAGATCTTTAGTTTATTTCTGCAAATGCAATGTCCCAATGATCATCCTTTTTTGTCTGTTTTTTTTCAGTTTTGCTTTATTTGATTTTTTTGCCTTGACTTCTCGACATGTTGTAAGGTATTAATAAAATTATTTAATACATTTTGTGCATACATTTTTAGAACTGTTTGAGGTTGGTTTTGCTTTATATTTTATATTTCAAGATTTAATGTAAAGGTAGTTATGATTTAACATGATAATACCGAGCAGGTATGTCTTGACGTTTTACCATCTTGTTATAAACTCTTTCTATAATATAACCCTCAGGAAAGTGCTTCTGTTTCTATGGTTTCGGTCTAGGTAATAATATTCCATACAGTTTAACACAAACATCTCGAGCTGGTACACTTTGATTTCCTACATAATGATGTCTGAGAATGTTACGGTTTTTGATGAAATACTCGTTTAGGATTTCGAGGCACCCAAACATCAGGGAGAGCTAAGTACAGACGTGTTAAAAAAGTTCCAATTTGTACCTTCGTCTGATGAGCGAAAGCAATTAGCTGGAGAAGACTACTTGATCATTCGGTCGTGCTAATAGTTATGTGCCGAAGAGAACAGTTTTCTTCAATCTTTAAAACCAAACTTATTGCAAGTACATCATTCAAACCATTGTCACATTGACTTCTATGTCTTCGTTATCAGAGTTTGTCCAACAATTGTGTTTCATTCTTTACAAGCAAATGGTTCGAGCAATAACAGGAGGTGGTGGATAGGCTAAAATTTGATTTGCCGGATTTACTGAAATTCGGCAAGGGAATTCGATTCATGTTGAATTTATTCAACAGTTTCAAAGGGCAGGCTCACATTTGCTTGTTGTGAGAGTCACATCCATCTATATACACATGTAACAGATGCTGCGGACCAACATGGATAGATGTCAATCTAGGGTGATGAATCAGGTATAAACCTGCTATTTAACCAAGAAACAATATCAGATCAGTCCATATAGATCGTAGATTATTTATTATGTCTATGCGTTTCACAGCCAACAGGCTCTTCCTCAGGACAAATCATATCCTGTCCTTTTTGATTGTCCTGAGGAAGGAGCCCCTGGTGGCTTTGAAACGCATTGACATAATAAATCATCTATGATCTATATGGACTGACCTGATATCGTTCCTTGGGTAAACTTCAGCGCAGGTTTATACCCAATTCACCCTATATCGACAGTCGTCTCTGTGGATCCCGGAACACAATAAATAGAGAAGTTTCAAAATGGAAAAATATTATGCTCACCTTGCCACTCACCTTTCTTGGTATTAAAAGCTCACCATCCATTCCACCATTGGCTCACTTCCTCCCTCTTGCTCCATTCTTTTCTTCTGTTTTCGGTCTTCTTAATTCTTTCAAAGTTTGGTTTGAGTCATCAAACTTCCCGATGTTGAACAAACCTGTTCGGGTTCGAAGGCCAGGTGCTTTAGATTTGCAAAGCCCTGGAGTAGACATAGTTGTGGTTGGGTATAGATGGTGCCTGACCCAGTGTGAGCTGCATGCAGCGTTTCATCAGCTCATGGTGGAATTAAAAGGCCAGCTTTTGGGTGTAGTGTGTGTCCAAAATTAATTTTGGAAAAAAAAAAAACAACTCAACCTTCCAATCCCGGAAGTTTTTTTTTATGGCTGGCTGCATGTGAGTGCAGAGCTGAACTGCGAATCAGTTACTTCAGTTGAGGTTCTGGTCTAGTTCAGGGTCACAGAGAGTGGCCAAAAAGTTTGGTTTCAGACCGAAACTTGAAAGGTTCGCTCTTCACTGCTCAGGATTAGGACTCACACAACATCATGATGTGTATTGTCCCACAACATCACAGCATCATTTGAGGCCTACTTAGCATTGGAGGCACCAAAGAGTAAAGGCAAACAAGAAAATTTGGGCTGGATGGAGGAAGAGAGCAAGTGAAGGACCAGTTAGTAGGGCACTGTGACTCCAGGACATGCGAGTTGCAAAATGAGAGTAATTTTGTATACTTTAACCCCAATATAGCACTAAAAAGTATCTAGCAAAATGACCGGCACAAGGCCACCATTTAGCTCGATATGAGCTAATCAAATTGTAAAAAATAATTCAGGTTCTGGAAAATGCAAATTTGGGGATGTCTGGGGAACAGCTATTCTCCTTATGGAGAGCAATGAGGAGACTTATAGCCGCAATGTTCCTCTGGAAAACATGCAGATTGTCACTTCAGTGAGGAAGTAGACAAACTCTAGTGCCACCTAATAAAGGTAGCAATCCTAAAAGTCATAATTGACTCTTTAACGAGCCTTTTAATATGACTAAGGATTGGTGCCAGATCAGAACCCCAATCTGTTTCAAATTGATTTGTTGTTCAGTAGTGATGAGAGGAAATGCCAACATAAAAACACTTGCCAGATTACACATAAATGACGTGGTTCTTCCCAGTCTATTAAAGTATCAAAGGATCCTCTGATGTGCTCAGGTTTTAATGAGCCCATCAGAACATTGGTGGAGGTTTTATAAAGGCAAATTTAAGCTCTTTTTAACTAGGGCTAGGTTCAAGTCAGGACCTAACCTCACAAAAACTGTGGCTTCAGGGTCAGGTTCCTTAATGACAATTAGCTCTACACTGGGGTAAAAGAGTTGTGAAAACCAGCTATGACAAGACAAGCAGTAACTTTTATATATGGTACCTTTCCAAACAATGGGACCCTGACTGAAGTCGGAAAATGTGATAAAACAGTGACTGTTATTTTTTTCATGTTTAAAATTAGCAGATTCCTTAGTATGTGAAATGTAATGATACAGTCCTGGTCTCCTGGTATAACCTCCTGCATGATTAGAAAAGCACAGATGACTAACACCTAATGGTACCTTTACACGCCCCACAGAGTGCAGCAACCGGTAGGCACCGCACGTGCACGCGCGCGTTTTTAACGGTGGATACTGATCCCTGATGCCGCATATACAGCCACCACAAAGTGCTCCACAGAAGGTATTTGCGTTCCCCGGAAGTGCCGACGAGTACCGCGGGTTGCCTCCTGTGGAGTACCTTCCCTGGTTTACACGCCGCTACCACAAAGGTATATGGGCTACATATTGCGCGCCGTAAGTACATAGGCGTGACAGAGTTGTGTATTACGTGACGCTCGTACGGTGATTAGGCAATGCAATACCATCATGATTGGCCAGCCAGCGCAGGAAGGATGGCTAATACATGACGCCATTGCAATTGTGGACTGTGAATGGATAGCTCTTTAAATATGCGCCCTGTAAAGGGACAACCAATCGTAATGCAGTAGCTTCCACCAATGATCGCTGATGGGGCGTGGTATCCATGACGCCGTGGCACGCCCCTGGGAATTCGCTAGGCCACGCAAATACCTTCCTGTGCCCCGATTACACACCACCACCATAGGAATTGTTTCCTTCCTGTTTTTGAGCACGGCTCAGAAACAGGTATCCGAAGGAACTGCTAGACACAGGAAGGAACTCCCTGAATTACACACCGCCATTTCGTAGTGATTTCATGGCAACAGGCACAATTGTGGCCGAATGCCTGGCGGTTTCTCCCTTCCTGTGGCGGCGTGTAAAGGTACCTTTAGAGATAATGTCCCTCTGGGGAAGCACAGTTCAGTTTAGTTGTGTCCCTTGATATCAGTGTCAGCTCTGCTGTACTGCCCCTCCATCCCCACACAACAGACATAAGTGTAATT
>JARQOC010000004.1:82624254-82706124 GCA_033576535.1 Allobates femoralis
GAATGACAACTGAGCACAGACACCATCCATATTGTCGAAATACAGTCTGATTTCAACAGCCAATCACAGAACATGAGCGTCTGTGATTGGCTGTTGCCGGTCAGTGAAGTGAATATGCATGAAGCTTAAAGCGGTTGTCTGGGCTTTTGCAATAATTAATATGGGTATCTAGGCTGCAAATTGTTGACAATTTGCAATATACTCGCTATCAACATTTTGCAGGGTTTCTTAGATATCACATATTTGCGTCTGGCAGAGAACGTCTAGGGGTGCGATTGTGCATGTAAATGGAAACTGGTTGTTTCCTCCCAGTCTCCTACAATCACACCCCCTCCCCTATTCCCAGTATGACCAGCCACCACCAAGACATTACAGGCCCATCCCCTCCCCTCTCTCCCTATGCCCGACCACCCCCAGCCCCTAATGTCACCACCCACCCCCACTGCACTCACACACTGTACCGATTCAGCAGCTGTGAAGGAGATTCGGTACTGTGTAAAACTGCAAGAGGGACCACTGCACATGTGCGCTCTCACCCTGTCTGTGGGCTCTGTGCCTGGAGCCGGGTCCGCACTCCGCAGTTCTGGTGTCTGTGCCCTGGAGCCCGGGTCTGTGTGCTGCAGCCCGGTGTCTGTGTGCTGCAGCCCGGTGTCTATGCCTGGAGCCCGGGACTGTGCCTGGAGCCCGGGTCTGTGCCTGGAGCCCGGGTCTGTGTGCCGCAGCCCGGTGTCTGTGCTTGGAGCTCGGCTCTGTGCCTGGATCCTGAGTCTGTGTGCTGCAGCCCAGTGTCTGTGCCTGGAGCCTGGGTCTGTGTGCTGCAGCCTGGTGTCTGTGCCTGGAGCCCGGGTCTGTGTGCTGCAGCCCGGTGTCTGTGCCTGGTGTTTTGCCGTGATGTGAAACTGGCCTAACCGAACCGAATCCGAACACTCAGGTGGTCGCTCATCTCTAATCATAATCAATTAAAGTCAACTAAACCTGATGATTTTTTGGAATCAGTGGATCAGCTAATGTGCCTCCTTGCTCTTCTCCAAAAGTTCAACTGAAGGGAGTGTTAAGGGAGAGAAGAATCGGGCATCTTAAATTCAAATGTCTTGAGATTTTACAAATCGATTCCGAACGAATCAAATTTGCTATATATTTCTCCAAAGTTTGGGATTTTTCAGTATACAAATTTTTGGTGCTTTGATTTGCTTTTAATCAGCAAAATGTGGCCCAGCTCATGGCATCTGTAAGATCTCAAAGCATAACAAACCTCTTTTGATGGTAATCGGGGAACTTTGGTTTTGCAACAAACTTATTAGATGCAAATCAAACTTTTTATAAAATCAGAAATAATCTAGAAATAACAGATATTTTTGTTCTCCTTTGGGTTATACCAATGCCAAGTATTCATGTGTTTTGGGAAGTCAGCATAGATATCTGTCTGTCAAACACTCATTTGACCAATAGATATTTGGGGTGTGTGAGAACCTTTAGAGCAGGGTGGGGAACTCAATTCCTTAAATGCAGGTTTTCAGGATTTCCTTAGCATTTGAGAATTGGTAATTTAATCTTCTGCATCGGTGATGATTTCAACTGTCAAATGCTCAGTAAATCCTGAAAACCTGCACTGTGTGGCCCTTGAGGACTTGAGTTCCTCACACCTGCTTTCGAGTATGTGGAATATGTATTGTTTCAAGAGTCTTTTTTTGGGATCGGCTCCAAAAACACCTGAAAAATTGCTCCAAAAAAAGCTTGAAAGACTCTTCCTATTCATCTCTATTATAAAATGACTGGCTGGTCACGATATTTTATTCTACTTTTGAAAAAGCCTGGTGGGAGAAAAAGTGCATGGCACTTCTTTGAACTGTCTCCTAATCGAAAATATTTCAGACTAGGCACTGTCCAATAAAAAAAAGCTACAAAAATGCTTCAGGAAAAAAAACTCTTCAAAAAAATCTTGACAAACTCTTCAAGACCACTTCTTACAAACCCACTACTCTATCATGTCATTGCATTGGTTGTGTCATATGGCAGCCACTTGGCCAGAAGAGAATGGACGCCATGCTATGGTGGATTATCTGGTGAGGTAAGTGAATAATTTCTTACTTGTGTTTTTTAAACAGTGAGAGACAGTGTAATTTGTTTGGGGTGCGATGGGAGAGAGGACATGAAATTGTAATGAGATGTGTTAGGGGGGTGCATTTGTGGTAAATTGAAATGAGTTTAGTTTGGTGGTGGGTGTGAGGACATGTAATTGCAATGAATTAATGTAGCAATGGGAGAGAGGACATTAAATTGTAATGCATCAGGAAGGTCAGAGTGAGAACAATTAATTGTAATTAATTGGGGGTTGTGAGGGTGGAAGGACATTAAATTGCAAAGAATGGGAGGGTCATGGTGTTAGCGAAGACATGTAATTGGAACAAATTGGTGTGGGGATGGGATAGAGGACATTAAATTGTAATAAACTGGGTGTTGTCGTGGGAGTGATGACATGTAATTGCAATTCATTGGGTTGGTGGTGGTGCGAGTGAAGGCAGTTAATTGTAATAAACTTAGGGGGGCAGAGTGAGGACATGTCATTGTAATTAATTGGGGGTTGTGGTGGTGTGAGTGAGGACACTAATTTGTAATAAATTTAGGGGGTGGAGTGAGGACATGTCATTGTAATTAATTGGGGGTTGTGGTGGTGTGAGTGAGGACACTAATTTGTAATAAATTTAGGGGGGTGGAGTGAGGACATGTCATTGAAATTGATTGGAGGTTGTGGTGGTGGGAGTGAGTACATTCAATTATAATAAATTGGTGGTGTGAGTGGAGTGAAGACATGTAAGTGTAATGAATTGGTTTGGGTATGGTATAGAGGACATTAAATTGTAATGAAATGTGAGTGGTGATGGGAGTGAGGACATGTAATTGTAATTAATTGTGGGTGGGAGTGGAGGTGAAGACATGTAATTGGAATAAATTGGTTTGGGGATGGGATAGAGGACATTAAATTGTAATGAACTGGTGGGGTCGTGGGAGTGATGACATGTAATTGTAATTAATTGGGTTGGTGGTGGTGTGAGTGAGGACATTAAATTGTAATAAATTTAGGGGGGTGGAGTGAGGACATGTCATTGTAATTAATTGGGGGTTGTGGTGGTGTGACGACATTAATTTGTAATAAATTTAGGGGGGCAGAGTAAGGACATGTCATTGTAATTAATTGGGGGATGTGTTGGTGGTAGTGAGTACATTAAATTATAATGAACTAGTAAAAAGGCCCGATGCAATTGCATCGGGAGCGCGGTGAAATGAATTGTGTGTATACAGGCGGGTCAGTGGGTAGCAGAGTATACAGGTGGGTCTGTGGGTAGCAAAGTATACAGGCGGCTCTGGGGGTAGCAGAGTTTACAGCCAGCTGCGTGGGTATCAGAGTCTATACAGGTGGCTCCGTGGGAAGCAGAGTATATACAGGCAGCTCTGTGGGTAGCACAGTATAAAGCCAGCTGCGTGGGTAGCAGAGTATATACAGGTGTCTCTGTGGGTAGCAGAGTATACAGGCAGCTGCGTTGGTAGCAGAGTATATACAGGTAGCTCTGTGGGTAGCAGAGTATACAGTCAGCTGCGTGGGTAGCAGAGTATACAGGCAGCTGCGTGGGTAGCAGAGTATATACAGGTAACTCTGTGGGTAGCAGAGTAAACAGTCAGCTGCGTGGGTAGCAGAGTATATACAGGCAGCTCTGTGAGTAGCAGAGTATACAGCCGGCTGCGTGGGTAGCAGAGTATATACAGGTGTCTCTGTGGGTCACAGAGTATACAGGCAGCTGCGTGGGTAGCAGATTATATACAGGTAGTTCTGTGGGTAGCAGCTTTGTGGGCATGATGGCGACCTTAATGGGCATCAAGGTGGGTGGAGAGGTGATGTGACGTAATGGCTGTCACCACCGACTTCTTCTATGAGAGCTGCGTACTTCTAGAGTGGAGGAAATAGGGGCGTGTCCTTGCTGTGAGGTAAATTTCATGAAAGCGCATGCGCAGTGACGGATGGTTAGTGCGGTCGTGCAGTGTGAATGGCGTTGCACCTGTGCCTGGTGTGACTGGGGGTCGCGGTGGCGCGCGGTGTGAGTGTGCAGCTATGGCAAAATCCAGGAGGGGGCCGGGGGACAGCGGGCAGGAGGGGGCCAGGGAAGAGCGGCCGGGTGCGAGCAGGAGAGGGCTGGTGAAGAGCGGCCAGGAACGGGCAGAAGAAGGCCAGGGAAGAGCGTGCGGGTGCGGGCAGGAGGGGGGCCCCTCCTGGCCTCACCCAAGTGCTGTTCCCCGGCCCCCTCCTGCCTGCAGCAGAGTGCTTAGCAGAGTATGCGGGGCTCATGGTTTAGGAGAGTATATGGGGGCTCAGTGCTTAGCAGACTTTACGGCGGCTCATTGGTTAGCAGAGTACACGGGGGCTCAGTGGTTAGCTGAGTATACGCTGGCTCAGTAGTTAGCACTGTATACGGAGCCTCAGTGGTTAGCACTGTATAGTGGGTCAGTGGTTGGCACTGTATATTGTGGCTCAATAATGAGAACAGTAATGTGGCTGAATGGTTAGCACTGTATATGGTGACTCAGTGATTAGCACTGTATGGTGGCTCAGTGGTTGGCACTGTATATGGTGGCTCAGTGGTTAACACAGTATGGTTGCTCAGTGGTTAGCGGTGTATATGATGGCACAGTGGTTAGCACTTTATATGGTGGCTCAGTGGTTAGCACTGTATGGTGGCTCAGTGGTTAGCACTGTATTGGTGGCTCAGTGGTTGGAACTGTATGGTGGCTCAGTGGTTAGCACTGTACGGTGGCTCAGTGGTTAGCACTGTATGGTGGCTCAATGGTTAGCACTGCGCGGTGGCTCAGTGTTTAGCAAAGTATGGTGGCTCAGTGGTTAGCACAGTATATAGTCACTCAGTGGTTTGCACTGTACGGTGGTTTAGTGTTTAGCAGAGTATGGTGGCTCAGTGGTTAGCACTATATGGAGGCAGAGTGGTTAACTCTGTATGGAGGCTTCGTGGTTAGCACTGTATATGGTGGCTCAGTGGTTAGCACTGTATATGGTGGCTCAGTGGTTAGCACTGTACACGGTGACTCAGTGATTAGCGCACTATGGTGGCTGAGTGGTTAGCACTGTATATGGTGGCTTAGTGATTAGCGCAGTATGGTGGCTGAGTGGTTAGCGGTGTATAAGGTGACTCAGTGGTTAGCACTTTATGGTGGCTCAGTGGTTAGCAGTGTATATGGTGGCTCAGTGGTTAGCACAGTATGAGGGCTCAGTGGTTGGCAATGTATACGGTGGCTTAGTGGTTAGCACTGTATACGGTGGCTCAGTGGTTAGCACAGTATGGCGGCTCAGTGGTTTGCATGGTGTGATGGCTCAGTGGTTTGCACAGTGCAGTGACTCAGTGGTTTGCAGAGTGCGGTGGCTCAGTGGTTAGCACTGTGCGGTGGCTCAGTGGTTAGCGCAGCATGGAGGCAGAGTGGTCAGCGCAAGATGGGGGCAGAGTGGTCAGCGCAAGATGGGGGCAGAGTGGTCAGCGCAGGATGGGGGCAAAGTGGTCAGCGCAGGATGGGGGCAGAGTGGTGGGTGCAGGATGTAGGCTGGATGGTCAGCACAGAATGGCGGCTCGGTGGTCAGTACAGGATGGAGTGGTCAGCACAGGATGGAGGCAGAGTGGTCAGCGCAGGATGGAGGCAGAGTGGTCAGCGCAGGATGGAGGCAGAGTGGTCAGCGCAGGATGGAGGCAGAGTGGTCAGCACAGGATGGAGGCAGAGTGGTCAGCGCAGGATGAAGGCAGAGTGGTCAGCACAGGATGGAGGCTCCATGGTCAGCACAGGATGGAGGCTCAGTGGTCAGCGCAGGATGGAGGCTGGGTGGTCAGCGCAGGATGGAGTGGTCAGCAGAGGATGTAGGCTCAGACGTCAGCACAGGATGGAGGCTCAGTGGTCAGCGTAGGATGGAGGCTCAGTGTTCAGCGCAGGATGGAGTGGTCAGCAGAGGATGTAGGCTCAGTAGTCAGCGCAGGATGGAGGCTGAGTGGACAGCGCAGGAAGGAGGGCTGAGTGGTCAGAGCAGGATGGAGGGCTCAGTGGTCAGCGCAGGATGGAGGGCTCAGTGGTCAGCGCAGGATGGAGGGCTGAGTGGTCAGCACAGGATGGAGGCTCGGTGGTCAGCGCAGGATGGAGACTCAGTGGTCAGCGTAGGATGGAGACTCAGTGGTCAGCGCAGGATGGAGACTCAGTGGTCAGCGCAGGATGGAGACTCAGTGTTTAGCGCAGGATGGAGTGGTCAGCAGACAATGGAGGGCTCAGTGGTCAGCGCAGGATGGAGGGCTCAGTGGTCAGCGCAGGATGGAGACTCAGTGGTCAGCGCAGGATGGAGGGCTCAGTGGTGAGCGCAGGATTGAGGCTCAGTGGTGAGTGCAGGATGGAGGCTCGGTGGTCAGTGCAGGATGGAGGCTCGGTGGTCAGCGCAGGATGGAGGCTCGGTGGTCAGCGCAGGATGGAGGCTCGGTGGTCAGCGCAGGATGGAGGCTCGGTGGTCAGCGCAGGATGGAGGCTTGGTGGTCAGCGCAGGATGGAGGCTCGGTGGTCAGCGCAGGATGGAGGCTCGGTGGTCAGTGCAGGATGGAGGCTTGGTGGTCACCGCAGGATGGAGGCTCGGTGGTCAGCGCAGGATGGAGGCTCGGTGGTCAGCGCAGGATGGAGGCATAGTGGTCAGCACAGGATGGAGGCTCAGTGGTCAGCGCAGGATGGAGGCTCAGTGGTCAGCACAGGATGGAGGCTCAGTGGTCAGCGCAGGATTGAGGGCTCAGTGGTCAGCGCAGGATGGAGGGGGAGTGGTCAGCGCTGGATGGAGGCTCAGTGGTCAGTGCAGGATGGAGGGGCAGTGGGTGGTCAGCGCAGGATGGAGGCTCAGTGGTCATCACAGGATGGAGGGTCAGTGGTCAGCGCAGGATGGAGGGCCAGTGGGTGGTCAGCGCAGGATGGAGCCTCAGTGGTCAGCGCAGGATGGAGGGGCAGTGGGTGGTCAGCGCAGGATGGAGGCTCAGTGGTCAGCGCAGGATGGAGGGGCAGTGGTCAGCGCAGGATGGAGGGCGAGTGGGTGGTGAGCGCTGGATGGAGGCTGAGTGGTCAGCACAGGATGGAGGGCCAGTGGGTGGTCAGCGCAGGATGGAGGCTCAGTGGTCAGCGCAGGATGGAGGGTCAGTGATCAGTGCAGGATGGAGGCTCAGTGGCCAGCGCAGGATGGAGGGGGAGTGGTCAGCGCAGGATGGAGGGGGAGTGGTCAGCGCAGGATGGAGGCTGAGTGGTCAGCGCAGAATGGAGGGGCAGTGGGTGGTCAGCGCAGGATGGAGGCTCAGTGGTCAGCGCAGGATGGAGAGCCAGTGGGTGGTCAGCGCAGGATGGAGCCTCAGTGGTCAGCGCAGGATGGAGGGTCAGTGGTCAGTGCAGGATGGAGGGTGAGTGGGTGGTGAGGGCAGGATGGAGGCTGAGTGGTCAGCGCAGGATGGAGGGCCAGTGGGTGGTCAGCGCAGGATGGAGGCTCAGTGGTCAGCACAGGATTGAGGCTTAGTGGTGAGCGCAGGATGGAGGGCGAGTGGGTGGTCAGCGCAGGATGTAGGCTCATTGGTCAGCGCAGGGTGGAGGGGCAGTGGGTGGTCAGTGCAGGATGGAGGCTCAGTGGTCAGCACAGGATGTAGGGCCAGTGGGTGGTCAGCGCAGGATGGAGGCTCAGTGGTCAGTGCAGGATGGAGGGTCAGTGGTCAGTGCAGGATGGAGGGCCAGTGGGTGGTCAGTGCTCGCAGTGCCGCAAAGGAGTCTGGGATTCGGCTACAACGCTCGAATTCCAAACTCCCGATTATATAAGTAGATTGGTGGTGTGAGTAGAGTGAAGACATGTAAGTGTAATGACTTGGTTTGGGTATGGTATAGAGGACATTAAATTGTAATGAAATGTGAGTGGTGATGGGAGTGAGGACATGCAATTGTAATTCATTGTGGATGGGAGTGGAGTTGAAGACATGTAATTAGAATAAATTGTTGTGGGGATGGGATAGAGGACATTAAATTGGAATGAATTGGGGGTGGTGATGAGAGTGAGGACATGTAATTTTAATTAATTGAGTTGCTGGTGGAGTGAGTGAGAACATTCAATTGTAATGAATTTGGGGTGATAGTAAGACACGTAATTGGAATAAATTGGTGTGGGGATGGGATAGAGGACATTAAATTGTAATACATAAGGGTGGTGGTCGGAAAAAGGCCATGTAATTGTAATTAATTGGTGGGGTGGTGGTGGGTGTGGGAACATTAAATTGTAATAAATTGTGGGTGGTGGTGGGAGTGAAGACATGTAATTGGAATAAATTGTTGTGGGGATGGGATATAGGACATTAAATTGTAATGAATTGTGGGTGGTTGTGGGAATAAGGACATGTAATTGTAATTAATTGGATGAGGTGGTCGTGGAAGTAAGGACATTAAATTGTAATACATTGGGGGTGGTGGTGGGAGTGAAGACCTGTAATTGGAGTGAATTGGTGTGAGAGTGGGAAAAATAACATTAAATTGTAATGAATTGGGGGTGATGGTGAGGGTTTAGACATTTAATTGCAATAAATGGGTGTGGGGATGGAAGAGTGAGGACATGTAATGACAATGATTTGGTGTCTGTATGGGAGAGAGGACATTAAATTGTAATGATTTTGGGGTGGTGGGAGTGAGGACATTTAATTTCAATGAATTAGTGAGGTCATTAAGTTGTAATGATTTTTTGGTGGGGGTCGGAGAAAAGACATGTAATGAATTGGGAGGAGGCCGGTAACCTATATTGAAATGGGGGTAGAGGCACAGGGGCTAATAAATTTACATTTGTATCGGCTGGGGGAAAAGTGGCTAAATATAGTTAATGAGGAGGGTTGAAGTGTTGGCTTATCAATTGATATTTTGACAGGTGGCTAATTATATATTAATGATGTGGAGCATATCTATTCAGGGGCGCAGTGTGGGGGACTTGGTATCTTTCACAAACAAAATCGACGTGTTGCCCCAGCATAATTCAACAAAGCGGCCTGCACCCTGACGGGATTTTCCTGAGTGGTTCTGGATCTTATTTTCATTTTAGGCTCCTTCCATAAAGTATACTTGTTGCTATATAAACTTCAAAATAGAATGAAGTTGGACGGCAAAAAAGGGTTATTAGGAAATATTTAGATCTATTAATTACAGAAGGAACCCGTTTACTTTCTCCTTCCCTCTTGTGATGTTGCTTTGACATGTAAATTATCTGCAGTAGATGTGACCTTATATAATGTTTCTATCAAATTAAAGTGTCTCGTCTTCACTGTGCCCGTTTCCTCCCCCATGGCAGGCCCCTACGTTAGTCGAGCAAGTTTCTAATAAATCAGCGTCAGGATTACACTACTCTACTCAGTAGAACAATTAGGCTGTTATTTCCTTCGCCCATCAGCTGGGCACTGTTATTATCCGCAGAGCCTGATTCAACCTCTGTACACTTTGCAGTGTAATTATAGCTATGCCGTGAAATCAATGCCAGCCGTGGGAAGATAAATGGACTGCGAGGCCTGGTGACACAGACATGGAGTTCAAAGCCTTCAGTATCCTCCTAAAGCTGACACCTGGTCCTCCAGTAGAGAGATGACAACTCTCACCGAAGAAAACTGACTCTTATTGTGTCTCATTCTCATTAACAATAACGAAATTAGACTTTAGGTTCGCAATCTTACACAAAGTGTGCCTTATTCTTAATTTTATCTAGCTCACGAAATGTAAAGAGTCTTCTTTTCAATAAAGAAAAAAAGTTTCGGTTCATCCTTGTAATCAGGGCTGTGGAGTCGGAGTCGGAGCCATGGAGTTGGTGTCCATTTTGGTGGACTAGCACTCCAACAAGCACAGCACATTTTTTTTTCTCGTTTCACATACGGTTTCCCCTATGTGCGGGTGAGCGGTTGGAGCTGCTTGACGGCACTGTTCCAAATCTGGAGTCAAGGACCTGCTGTGATGTCAGTAGAAGACACCCATTGAGGTCAGGCGGTCGAGTCCCGTGACCACCGCTGGGAGGATTTCCGTGCCCTGACGTCCCGGAGCGTTCCCTTAATGCCGGCTCTCTTCTAACTGCCTTAACCCGGGTTGTGCAAGGTTGCACAACCTGTTTGATGAGTAGCAACACTTGTGGCAACTTTAATCTTAATCCCAGGTCCTTCTCATGGTGCGCTCCTTGTTTTGTTTTTCTTCCATGTACTTGTAGTGGAGTTGGAGTTGGTGTCCATTTTGGTGGAGTTGGTGTCAGAGTTGGACTTAGGGAAATTGAGGAGTTGGAGTTGGTTTTCATTTATGTGGAGTTGGAGTCAAAGTTGGATTTGGATTAAGGGAAATTGAGGAGTCAGAGCCAAATTTGGATGTTTGGCTTGTCGACTCCACAGCTCTGCTTGTAATATCATAGCAGGTATAGGTATCAGGGATGGTGTTTGAATGAATGTTTAAACCAATAT
Source organism: Allobates femoralis (assembly GCA_033576535.1). NCBI lineage: Eukaryota > Metazoa > Chordata > Amphibia > Anura > Aromobatidae > Allobates > Allobates femoralis. The sequence goes on from JARQOC010000004.1 coordinate 82,634,766, forward strand.
GTAATCCATATCCAAAAGACCTTTAACATGTTATTCTGTGATTTGCTACTCCATTTTATTTTTGCCTATGCAACGTTTTAAAAGGACTTAAGTAGAGGGATTTTTTAAACAAGATGTTGTGCTGGATACTTTTGGATACCTTCTTTCCAATAAGTAGCTCAATATACAGCCCCAGCAATGGGCACTTCTGAGGTATTTGGCCAAGAAATGTGACAACTAAAAAAAAAAACTTGCCAGAACTTTTTGGATAGAAAACATATTTCAGCTCACCACGTCTACTCAATATACCTCATTCTTCTTAGATCTGCACGGAATACCTTGGCGGGGTATAAGGACTTGCAGAAAAAAATAAGAAATAACCAGCAATCAAGGAAGACCATCCCACAATTAGAAGATGAATATCTGAAAAGTCACATTTATTGTTTCATTAAAACCAGCATATAATCAGACAGAAACATGGGAAACACGTAGAAAAATCCAATATGTTTCGGCAATGCCTTATTCATGGTTCATATAAAAATGTGGAATAAAAGTCTTTGTATATGTAAAAGTCCTTGTTCTTTCATTCACAGGAATGAAAGATCATGGCCCCTTTATATATAAAGGTTAAGTTTGATGATTTGTTTTCACTTTCTCTGAAAAGAATATTTGTATGGAGATTACAGTTCTAAAAGTGCCCATAAATAATACATCACTGTTCGCCTAAAGCTTATTTGGTCAAAAGCAATCCTCTACAGGGAGATAGGAGTTATGGCCACTTTACACGTCCCAACATCAGTCCAATATTGTATCCAACGCCGCGGGAGCGCACTTTTTCTGGGCAGATTTCTAAGATCGCATAGGAGATGTTACACAGCGCGATATCGGCAGGCAACGCACCAGCGATGTGTACGCCCCCTTGTACGGCCGACCCAGGAACGACCATTTAACATTGTAGAGAATAGGGGAAGTTGTACTCCACATCATTGTTGGGCATTCACACAGCACGATCCGGCCACATCGTCCATCCAATATCGGGTCGTTGGAGAGCACGCTCATATGATCCCCGATACCGTTTTGGCATCGTTATCGGGGCCAACGCACGTACCACGTGACTTTTTATCGGAGTTGGACGCCGATATCGGGACGTGTAAAGTGGCCATTACTCAAAGCTCAGATCGAAAGATCACAAGCCCAATATGTGTTCCCCAAACATCAGCTATAAGAAGAAATGGAGATTCATGAAAGTGGTCCCACTGAAATCGGTGATTTTGCCAACATTTACCTCTAATGAGGCCTTAAAAACTCAATTCTTGGCAGCAAATGTTTACAGACCATAAGAACATTTTTTAATGATTGTCAATTGGAATGCTAACATTGTGTATACACATGAAACGTAACCTGGTCAAAACTCCAGATTTTAGATGATTTGCTTATTATTCTCTATTGAACATATCTGGGGAAAAAAGAATCAGAATGTTTATTGTCAGTGAGATAGCCACTGAGGAATGTGTCCACCTGAGGTTTACTCCACTCCAGAGGCGTAACTACAACAGGTGCAGGGGTTGCAATTGCACCCGGGCCCTAGAGCCTAGGAGGCCCCAAAAGTCCCTTTGGCCTATAGAAAAAGACTAATGCTATTAAAGATTTGCAATAATTGGGGGGCCCCATTGAAGCTTTCACGTCCGAGCCCATGAGTTTCAAGTTACGCCACTGCTCCACTCCCTACTTTGAGAACACACCCATACTCAGCCAACATGACTGTGTGTTTGATGAGATTGCTAGAAATAGGAGATTTATGGTCTTCTTAAAGGAAATATGTTATTAGTAGTGATGAGCATGGATGTTTGCAACTGCTCGATACTTAACCGGTCATTGGGGTGCTTTAGAACGCTTGGTGCTCAGCTAAGTATCGCGGGGACTCGGGGACAAAGAGTTCCGGCTTTCTTCATTGAGAGTCACTTGCAGTCACCAAAGGGCTCTCACTGTGAGTAAAATCGACATGTTTGGAAGCCATGTAAAAAAACCATTCCTGTCCACCCACTGTCCCCGGAAATGCTCTATTTATGATTGGCTGTATGTGGGTGGAGAGCCGAACTGCCCAATAATTGACTTCCATTATACTCGTTACGCGAGTTGACCTAGTCTGACCTGCTCAATTTGATTAACGAGCACTTTAGTACTTGCTCATCATTAGTTATTAGAAAATTACCTCTTGTTTGAACCAGGTTTTTGTGTTAGAAATATATATTTTTTTACATTTGGATTTTTTTAATTAAAAATAAAATTTATTGAAGTTTTATAACTGGCCACGATGGCTTTTGTAGACTCTACCTTCCTGTTGTTTCAGGAATTCACATGTACATTAGCTATAATGAATAGACTTTTCCCCTATGTTTTGTATTGGAGTGTATAGTGATTTGTGGATCCTGTTTTATCAGCTATGTATAGAGCTGTTACCCAGCATTGTAATCCTGTCTCTGATGATATGGAACCTGCTGCAAACTCTTCCTGATAGGACAGCAAGCATGAATCCAAAATTGCCCCAGTCTGAAAATTGCAAAACTACTATTTTTTAATAAAGAACATGACAAGAAAAAAATATTGCCAAAAATACATGTATCCCAAAAACTTTATTTAAACATTAGGCAATTTTCTGGGACTACAGCCTTTAAGACAGAAAACAGATAATGTTACTGTTTGATAACAATGTGAAAATACACCTGATACCTTATATGTTTTTTTTTAACAATTTACAATGCATCCTATGGTATTTAAAGTAAATCTGTCACAAGCATTTTCCCCTATAAAGTGCAGCCACAACCAGTAAGCCCTTATATACAGCATTCTAGAATACTGTACATAGTCCCCAGGCCAATCTGTAGAACTTAAAAAAGATATTTTATTATACTCACTTATGGGATGGTCCAGTCTGATGGGTGTCTCTTATCTTGATCCGGTGCCTCCTTTCTGCTTGTGATCCTCCTTCTTGTGGTTGACACGTCTTACATCATCCACACAGTTTCCTTCATGGCACCCCTGCACAGGCTCATTTCTTTCTGCCTTATTAAGGGTAGGGCAAAGTATTGTAGTGCGCGTGCATGGGTTCTTTTTCACCTTTCCCCGCACCTGCGCATTACAGAACTTTGCTCTATCCTAAGCAGGGCAGAACAAAGAGCACAGGTGTCCGGTGGCGAAGGCTCATCATCCACACTTAGTAGTGAAGGAGAATGGTGATCACAAGCAGAGAGGAGGCACTGGATTAAGACCAGCAATGCTCATCAGACCAGACCGTCCCATGGGTGAGTATAATAAAAGGTATTTTTTATGTTATACTGATCAGCTTGGGGACATATATTTTTTAGGTCATAGTGATCAGCTTGGTGACATATATGTCCCCAAGCCAATCTGTATAACATAAAAAAGATTTTATTATATTCACCCATGGGGCGGCCTGGTCTCATGAGCATTGCTGGTCTTGATCCGGCGTCTCCTCTCTGCTTGTGATCACCAGCCTCCTTCACTGCTAAGTGTGGATGATGTGTCTCCCCCACCGGACACCTGTGCTCTTTGCTCGGCCCTGCTTAGGATAGAGTAAAGTACTGTAATGTGCAGGTGCGGGGAAAGGTGAAAAAGCACCCATGCACATGCACTACAATACTTTGATATAGATAGATAGATAGATAGATAGATAGATAGATAAATAGATTATTTTAGTATGCTGCTGTATATAAGGTATTACTAGTAATGGTGATTGGCGTGCACACCTATTGCAGGTAGTAGAGGTGCTAGTGTAAGAGGCCCTTGGGTCTCAGTGTCATATAGTTCGAAGAACACTGCACACTCAAAAGTTTTTCAAGGTGAAGATATTGTGAGACTCAGGTGGGGTTAGTGGAGGAGGGCAGGTATATCTCACCCAGGTATCTGTCCTATGCAACCTAACCTGGGTTGTATCACCTGGCTGCTAATGAAGTAAGGGGAGGCGGTTTGGGTCTGTAAAAGGAGTCTGGGAGACGGGCGGGGCTCTCTCTCTGCCTGGGAGCACAGACAGCCTGTCTGTGTGAGGAGAAGCACGTGAGTGAAGCCATTGCTGTTTGGTTATATGTTTAGGCTGAAGGGAGAAGCCCTTCAGCCTGTAGTGAGGGTACATTCTGTTTAGTTAGAGCCGGACAGGCGAGGATTTTGGTTTTGCTGTTTTGTTTTCTTTTGTTGGCTTTCACCACAATAAACCTGGCCCAGTGCCAGTTGCATCCACATTGCTGTGTTTGGACTAAATGACACCAAATCAACGTGCCCTTTGATCCCAGCAAAGGCGAACCACAGGCGTGTTGTCACAATATGTATTTATTTTCCTTAGTGCATAAAGACAATTTGCGATCTGGCTGACGTTTCGATCACAACCCCGTGATCTTTATCAAAGTATCGCTGTCTTTTCTAGAGTTTGCACCTAGGTCGTCATCAGGTCCTGTGATGGCTAGAGGAGGTATTTACCCTTTTGTAGTGGTTTCTTAATAATGCATATACTGAATATGCATCAGTAGAGAGGTCTGTTCAGGTAGGTGCCTCCAGGATTGTCCCCTTTCAATATTGTGTCTAGCCCTGTGAGTGGACTTTATCACTCTCCTTCGGGCGCTGCCAGTGCTTCCTGCGCCAGCCAAGGCACAGGAAATACATATCTTCACCTTGAAAAACTTTTGAGTGTGCAGTGTTCTTCGAACTATATAAGGTATTACTGGCGGTAGCCATAGTTTATGTGAGGAAAACCTGGTAACAAGTTCCTTTAAGGATTAAAAAAAGAACGTCAACTAGATCAGGATGCAATTTTCAGCGGTGTCCTCAACAAGATCTTTTTAAAGACTAGAAGATGAAGAGACCCTTGTATACTGCAAGTCTTCTACATTCAAATTCAAGTCAACACTTAGTCTATTTCCAAGTAGCAACCAGCACAACATTGAAGTCCTCTTTGATTGAGAGAATTGCAAGGAAAAAATTTTCGGGCAACATCAGGCAAGCAGCACTTCTTTGTAAATCTTGAGTCTGAAGCGATATCTTTTAGAAGATGCTTTATAAATATCCTACGGCGTAACACGAAAGCGTAAGAAAACTAAAAACTAGTTACCAATAAACATCAGAAAAGGAGTAAAAACAGTTTCATATACCGCACTCTGTCCTCACCTGAAGACGAGCTTCTGAAGCAGTGTAAGATTCTAATCTCCAAGAAACATTCCGAGGATAGTCTGATAATCTTGTCTCCACATGTGATTCTGTGAAATCTGAGCCATCTCGTTCTGACACTGAGCCAATAATACAGCCCTCCAGAGGTTTAACAAACTAAAGATTTAATCCTAGCAGAACAATGAAGTTCTCTTGATAGAATTATAAAAAAAAAAATAGGTCATACAAAAGAGTCAGCAGAGAACTTGATAATGAAGGCCACAAAATGTAATAGAATATATAACACCAGGGTACCAGGAGATAAGAGGAAGGAGGAGGCTGTGATGTTTCATGTAGCCGGGTGCTGAGTGTCAAGGCGCTGCCAACAAGTCACTCAGCTTTGGCCAAGTAATTTCTTTACAGGACTAAGGCATAGAGTGTCTCTGGCACAGAACCCCTCTCTTCTCGAGCTTGTAGACTGAAGGAGTGAGGCTCTCATTGTTCGATCTCAAATCCAATGTTCTGGTTAGTATTTTGCCTGCAAGCATAAACGGCTCCTCTTTAAGTCAGCTGGGCCACCGCACCACATCATCGTTGTGGCATGACACATATGACTTTGTAACAGACTCACTAATCAAATCAGGAGCCACAAATGTCAGACCGTAGAAGGTGGGTTGTAGAGCTGTCGTTCACCGGCCACAGAATACTGATCTGGTTCTTCAAATTTATTTGCTCATCTTCAGTGTCGAATGAGGGACCTCACTGCTCAGAAGAACTGTATCGCCAGCAAATAAATGTGGATTGACCGAAAGGCTAGGGTCACATTAGCATCATGGAAGCACTAAAAGCTAGCATTTTTTTCATGTTTAAATGTAGAAAAACGCTAGTGTTAAAGGTACCTTCACACACCGCAATATCGCCTGGGAATCCTAAAGGCGATACGTCGCCCTGGAGCAATCGCCGTGAAGTTGCCTCACAGTTGCGGTGTGTGATTGGGGAATTTCGCGGCGATAAATCGCCTCTCGCCTGTCGCCTGATTCCTGAGCGCTGCTCTGAAATCAGCCGCAATCATGAAGGAGATATTTCCGTGTTGTGGCGTGTGATAGGACGATAGTGATGGAATCAGCGTCGCCTATGACTGCTGTAGTCCGCGCCCCGTGTGCACTGATTGGTGTTGGCTACTGTGTTCCCATTGGCTGTCAATTGACACCGCGCCATATTTGAGGAGCTGTAAAGGAAAAACAACAACAGCTTGTAGTGCGCCTGTACACATGGGGCTGTTAGCGGGCGGTTCTTTTGCGTTTAAACTCACCTGGTCTGGTTATAAACCACAGCCCGTAGATAAGCTTATTAAAATCAAGCAACGGAATCCTCCGGTTCCGTCCTCGTGCTTCCTACGAGGTCTTCTCCGGGGAAACACTAGTGCCGGGCGGCGTCACGTGTCTAGTAAAGGGGCCGATCCAGCTGACGTCTTCTCAGGTACTCTCCCTCCTCTGCAGCTCACTCCACCACTCTCCCCATAGGGAGTCAAAATGATACAAAAAAATGGAAGCGTGGTGTATGTTTGGGCGCTGAGGTAAGGTGTTCACTTGAGAAAGACGTGTGTGCACGTCGAAATGCATTGTGGGTTTTGAGAGCCTTAAGCTTGAATAATTATAACTGCAATTATTTTAATAAAGTCCGGAAAAGAAGCCAGCATCAGAGATCTTCCTTACCTCAGAGCCAAAACATACACCACGCTTCCATTTTTTTGTAATTTGAGGAGCTGTCCATCCAGCACCACACAATGGCAATGGCGTCATGTATTAGCCAGCCTTCCAGGGCAGGCTGACCAATCAGAACGCTGTTGCGTTGTCCAATGAGCGCATAAGGGTTGCAGTGTAAACCACTGCGGCACGCCTATCTCTTCACCGCGCTGAATATGTACACCCACGTTGCCTTTGAAATTGCGCCTTGTGAACCGGGGATGGGACTAGACAGGATTGCTTCCACTGTACGTGAGGCGATTTCCGGAGTGACACATCGCCTTACTTTCAGGATGCAATTGCGGCGTGTGAGGCTGCCATCAGCGATCTGAGGCGAGCATGTAAAACGTGCACGCGCACGTTACATCGCCTCATATCGCCAGGTGATATTGCGTGTGGTGAAGGTACCTTAACGCTTCCATAGGCTCCCATGTAAAAAATGCAGTGCAAAAGTGCAATGCGTATGATGCTAGGTGTTTTTGCAAAAGCACCCAAAAACGCGTTTGCAAAAACACATGCGTTTTTTTAACATGGGAGTCTATGGGAAATGCATGCGTTAACATACGACTTCTCAATTTCCCTAAATCTGACTTCGACTCGAACTCCACCAAAATGGACACCGACTCCAACTCTGACTCCATGGACTCTGACTTACAACCATGGCTGTGAAGTCAATAAGCCAAACATTTGACTCCCGATTCCTCAATTTCCCTGAAACATCCGACTCATCCAAAATGGACACCCACTGTGATTTTAGGACTGTGACTCTTGACTCCACAGCCCTGCCTCCTGAGTCATCTGGTCCAGCCCCTTGATCAATGCAGGATTCACTAAATCAACACAAGACAGATATTCATCCAGCCTCTTTTTTAAGACTTCCATTGAAGAGGAACGTGGAAGAAGTAGTTTTTGCTCCGAAATTGACTCACGTTTTATGTCTTCTGGGAACCAAAACTTGTAACACAAAAGTGAACATACCCTGATTTCTATAGGATGGTCAAATTGAAATGCAAATCAATGTTCAGAACAAATATGGAAATAACTTACTCGATATCTAGCCGCACTTTATGATGACGCTTCGTATCTTTTATTTTTTTTAGCCTCGGGAGTGCTTTAGGTTGGATAATAGAATATAGATAGTGAGAAAACTTGAAAAAAAAAAGGTTTTGAGCTTCCTTCATGGAATATGACAGATCTTTGTGACTGTGGACAATCCCCTTCAGGCTATACGTCCTTTGAAACACTTGACTCTTTGCTGACAGGTCATTATTTTTTTTCCCCTGAGTACTTGAATGCAGACTCATGCAGCCATAGCTTCTGGCTACGGCTGCTGTGCGCTCATTCTTCCGATAAGAGACAGAAGGAAGTTCTGCAAGGAAATTCAGGTTTGATATTTCTATCATTTGCAACTTAACATTTTTGGGTTGGGGCAAATATTGTACCTATGTTGCAACTTCAATTTCTTCACAATGCTAATCTATCCCCTAAAGACACCTTCTTTAATGACCCTTATCTTCATGTCTACAGTATTATTATTATTATTATTATTTATTATTATTATTATTATTATTTATTTATATAGCGCCATTAGGTTCCATGGCACTTTACATGAGGATGAGGGAGACAAGAACAAGTACACTAAATCTAGGCGATCAGGACGTACAGGTACAGGAGGGGCAGGGACCCTGTCCACGAGGGCTCACAGTCTATGAGGGGTGGGTTAGGATACAGTAGGATGGGGGAATAATGTATATGGTAATATGCTTACTACAAAGTAGTGGTACAGATTTTTTGAAGTCAGAAATCTTTACCTGTAGAACAAAATTCACCAAAACTATGCCCGAGCCAATGGTGCGTTTTTTTGCTGTGAAAAACTGCATTTTTTATGTTAACTTCTTTATTAAGCTGTTACCCCCTTTTGAGCATTCTAAACTCTGCCCACCGGCTGTAACATGCTGTATTAGGGTTCCTGTAACCCCTCTATAAGCCCAGACGTCCTCCTGCATACCTGAGAAATGCACTTTTATTGTGTCCCGCACTGTATGGTAATTGGCGCTGAAAAGGTCCAGGAGGGATCTCTCTATGTGGTCCTCGCCGCCCCCTGCCTGGAATAGCCGCCCCGTTCTTTCGAAATTCCCACATCTCCTGTGTATGGGCATTGATTGACAGGCACTGCTCGCAACTGCACAGTGGAGTGACACCGTCCATTGAAGATACACAGTCACCGTAGTCTCGCAAGATTTATGAAGTCTCACGAGACTTCGGGCACTGTGTATCTTCAGTAGAGCACGGTGACCCATTCCACTGCACAGGCGCGAGTAGTGACGGGAGGGGCAGGAATTTCAAAAGAGCGGGGCGACTATTCCAGGCAGGAGGCGGTGAGGACCATGTAGAGCAGGGGTGGGCAGCTCCAGGCCTCGAGGGCCGCACACAGTCCAGGTTTTCTGGATATCCATAGCATTTGACAGTTGGAATCATCACCTGTGCAGGTGATTAAATTGCCAACTGTCAAATGCTAAGGATATACAGAAAACCTGGACTGTGTGCGGCCCTCGAGGCCAGGAGTTGCCCACCCCTGATATAGAGCGATCCCTCCAGGACCTTTTCAGCGTTAATTACCATACAGCGCATGACAGAATAAAAGTGCATTTCTGAGGTATACAGGAGGAAGGAGGATGTCTGGGCACAGTTTAGAACGCCCAAAGGGGGTGACAGGTTCCCTTTAAAAATTCATGTATCTTGGAAAGAGAGAGAGAAAGACAGAGAGAGAGAGATGGAGAGAGAAAGAGAGAGAGAAGAGAGAGAAAGGCAAGGCAGAGAGAGTGTGGACTGTCTGATCTCCTCCCAGACGTCACCTCCATGGAAGAGGTAGAGAAACTGCTGATAATACTGGGGGAGGAAAGTGCAGCGGCAATAGCAGTGCAATATATCAGTGCCTGTCACATACTAAGAGGAGATTGATCTTTCATGTACTCTATACCCCATCCTGTACATGTCCCTATCCCCTGGCTAAGAGGAGTCTAATATATCCTGCACCTCTATACCCCAACCTTGACATATCCCTATCCCATAACTAAGAGGAGCTTTATACATCTTGACCCTCTATGCCTCACCCTGTACATATCCTTATCCCCGGTCTAAAAGGAACCCTATATATCCTGGACCTCTATAACCCACCTTGGATATATCCTTATTCCCTGACTAAGAGGAACCTGATATATCCTGGACCTCTATACCCCAAACTGGACATATCCCTATCCAATGATTAAGAGGAGCCTGCCATATCCTGAGCTTCTATACCCCACCCTGGACAAATCTCTACCCTCTGACTAAGAGGAGCCTAAAATATCCTGCACCTCTATACCCCAAGCTGGACATATCCCTACCCCATGACTAAGAGGAACCTGATGCATCCTGGACCTCTATATCCCACCCTGGACAAATCCTTATTCCCTAACTAAAAGGAGCCTAATATATCCTGGACCTCTGCACCCTACCCAGCACACATCCACATCCCTGGTTTAAGAGGAACCCTAAATATCCTGGACCTCATTACCCCACCCTGGACATATCCTTATCCCCTGACTAAGAGAAGCATGATATATTCTGGACCTCTATATCACACCCTACATGTGTCTCTATCCTTGTCCCCCTATCTTTACCATTTGCTTTGGCAATGCTAACATGTACTTAGTCCTGCCAATAAAGCTCATTTGAATTTGAATTTGAAATGAGAAAGAGAGAGAGAAAGAGAGGGCAAGTGAGAGAGAGAGAACGCTAAAGGTACCGTCACACGCGCCAATATTGTTTGCAATTTCACTGGCAACTTACTGGTTGCAGTGAGATCATGGACACATTGTTCTATTTTGTTGCTGTGTACAAATGTAACAATGTGTCCATGATTTCACTGCAACCAGCAAATTGCCAGTGAAATTGCCTAGTAATATTGCCGCATGTGACGGTACCTTTAGAGTTAAAACTTTTTTGGGAACTGGATCTCTAAAACTTGTTTGGCTTAACATTTTATGGACAACTTTTCTCATGGAAGTAGTACAAATGTCAAATAAAGTTAGGAATAAAGTTCACTGCATCAAATTTGAGGCACATAGAAAATATTACCCAAATCATAGAATCAAAGAATGGTAGAGTTGGATGGCATCTTTGGGTCATCTAGTCCAAACCCCTGCTCAAAGCAGGATTCACTAAATCAAGCCAGACAGAGACCTGTCCAGCCTCTGTGTGAAGACGTCCATTGAAGGGGAACTCACCACTTCTCGTGGCCGCCTGTTCCATTCATTGATCACCCTCACTGTCGCAAAGTACTTTTTGATAGGTGATGCCATTAAAGTGTAATTGTTGGGAACCTTTTAGTTATGGCAAAGTCCATGAGACAAAAGAGCCTAAAAAATCCTGGGGCCTCTGCCTCTACAGTTACACAAAACAAACTCCCTGCAGGGTCACTACCCATCTCTGGCCATATTACCCATCACATTATATTCTTAAGACTTTTTCCTTGTTTTATCCTTGGATTTTTCTTGGGCCTGTATTATTCTTTAGGCTCTTTTGTCTCGTGCTCCTTAGGGATGGGCGAATCTACTCGCTAGGACTCGTTACTCGGCGAGTAGTAAGGGACTCGCAGGACTCGGTACCCTGCGAGTTTCCCAGCGTTTACTCGCACGAGTCCAATGCAAATCAATGGCAAACGCTGACAAAACTAGGATTGCCATTGTCTTGCATTAGACTCGGCTACTGTGCCAGTGATAGCAGGGAAACTCGCAAAGTAACTGCTGTTACTTTGCGAGCCGAGTCCAGCTGTCTTCTCTGTGCAGGCTGCCGCAGCTCCAGGGTCCTAGAGCCCGTCTGCTCACAGACATGATGTAGCAGTGCTGAGATTGTTCTCAGTCTGCTCATTCCCTGTGCATAGACATCTATATCTATGCACAGGGGATGTAGCAGAGAGGACATCGAGTTTTGGACTACGTCGGATGGAAGAGGATTTTTTTAATTAAAGATGGAGTCCCTAATGGCTTTTTTTTTTATTTCAAATAAAATTTTTTCTCTGTGTTGTGTTTTTTTAACCCTTTATTGGAGATTCTTAGTGGCTGGGTCAAACGTGGCCTGACATTAAGAATCTCGGGCTTAATACCAGCTTGTATAACAAAGCTGGTATTAACCCCTTTATTACCCAGCGTGCCACCGCCACCAGGGCCGCTGGAAGAGCAGGGTTCAGCACCAGAGGATGGCGCTTCAATGAACGCGCCATCTTCTGGGGCGGCTGCGGGCTGCAATTTGCAGCGGGGGGTGCCCAGAAAGCTTGGGCATCCCTGCGCTGCGGATTCCAGCCCCCAGCTGCTTAGCTGTACCTGGCTAGACATAGAAATTGCGTGGAGCCCCACGCATTATTTTTTTATTATTTCATGAAATTCATGAAATAATTAAAAAAAAAGGGCTCCCCTATATTCTTGTGTCCGGCCAGGTACAAATAGGCACCTGGGGGTTGGGGGCAGCCCATCGCTGCCTGCTGGATCCGGCTGGTTCCAGAAATACGGCGAAGCCCACGTGAAATTTTTTTCTGATAAATCCATAAAACAATGTAAGTAAAAGGGACTGCATCTTTATTAACCCTGGACCATGGGTGAGGGGTTAATAAAGATGCAGTCCCTTTTTTAGGATTGTTTTATTGATTTTTCAGAAAAAAAATTACATGGGCTTCGCCGTATTTCTGGAACCAGCCGGATCCAGCAGGCAGCGACGGGCTGCCCCCAACCCCCAGGTGCCTATTTGTACCTGGCCAGACACAAGAATATAGGGGAGCCCTTTTTTTTATTATTTCATGAATTTCATGAAATAATTAAAAAAAAATGCGTGGGGCTCCGCGCAATTTCTATGTCTAGCCAGGTACAGCTAAGCAGCTGGGGGCTGGAATCCGCAGCGCAGGGATGCCCAAGCTTTCTGGGCACACCCCGCTGCAAATTGCAGCCCGCAGCCGCCCCAGAAGATGGCGCGTTCATTGAAGCGCCATCCTCTGGCGCTAAACCCCACTCTTCCAGCGGCCCTGGTGGCGGTGGCACGCTGGGTAATAAAGAGGTTAGGGCCAGCTTTGTATTATCAGCTGGCCCTAAGCCCGAAATTTATGGCGGTCACGCCAATATTAGACATGACCGCCATGAATTTCTATTAAATTGTTTTAAAAAAAACACAACACAGAGAAAATGTTTTATTAGAAATAAAAAAAAAAGCCATTAGGGACTCCATCTTTAATTAAAAAAATCCTCTTCCGTCCGACGCAGTCCAAAACGCAATGTCCTCTCTGCTACATCCCCTGTGCATAGATATAGATGTCTATGCACAGGGAATGAGCAGACTGAGAACAATCTCAGCTCTGCTACATCAGGCAGCAGGCGGGCTCTAGGACCCTGGAGCTGGCAGCCAGCACACTGAGCAGACAGGACTCTTATCTGTGCGAGTTTCCCAGCAATTACTTGCACAGTAAACGAGTCCAATGCAAATCAATGGCAAAACTAGGATTGCTTCAGGCTGAAGCTTCCGAGACACATCTGCGGTTTGTAAATCTCACACTACTCGCTATTACTCGCTTCCCCATTCATTAACATTGGACTCGCTAGACTCGCAACGAGTAGCGAGTCCTGTGCTCGGACTCGCTAGAGTCAAGCGATTCCGAGTAATTTAGGATTCGCCCATCACTAGCCACAAGATATGTGGCCCAGATAAAGAATTGACCTATAGAATGTTCCGCATTTAATGGTTCTAAGGCAGCTGCTAAATATATATGAGGACCTTTAGGGATAAGCCCAATTAGTGCTGGCAGTAGCTGGAAGTGATGCCCAGATGCAGGTTGTGGCAGAAGATCCATGGTGTTCACCACTTGGTATATCATGTGCCTTTCTAGAGTTCATTATATTGACTCTCTATGAATTTTACCCCCTGAGCACCAATTTTGTGGTTGAGCCAAGCTTCATCTTGATCACCCAATTCAGATGACCTCAAGTGCCATCACCATTGTGTCACGTCCAAGGCTGGAGGTGGGAAGGAGAACCCACCAGACAGAATGCCTCAGAAAGCCAGGGCAAGGTTGACTTTTGGTGTCTCAAAATGATACCGTTATGGAGGAAAAGTGGCAAAATAAGTGAATAAATGCATTTAGAAAAATGTTCAGTTTGTAGTCGTCAGCTTAGATGGCAGACGAGTGAGTGAAATAGTAAAAAGTAGTCACTACAAATTTATTGTAAGTTCACATGCCGAGAAGCGACTTAGAAGAAGGTGACTGCAATTATCTTCCCAGAAAAAAATGTTTGTCCCTTTCCTCACCCTTTAACTTCACACATTTCCAGACCTGAGAATGACATTTCTATACACATGTAAGGAGTGTATTAGCAGCACTTCTTCATGGTTTACATTTTATACTCTTTAGCTTAAGGCTTTGTATCCCTTTCATTTAATTGGTTCAACTGACAGCAAATTCTATATCATAATAATAAGAGCGGTATGAATATACGAGTGAGGAGAATAAAGGAATGTAGCCGAAAGCAATCGATTCTATAAACCTTGGCAGCCATCCACTGAGTTTGCTGTAACTCCAGACTTTCACCTTTCCTGATGCTTGGAAATGTTACCGGCTGACAATTTCTGACAGTCTTCCATTCATATGGTTGGGGAAGATATATGGGCATGTCTTTTTTTTTCATTACAATTTAAGATGTAATCAGGGGTGTGGAGTCAGCAAGCCAAACATCCGACTCCAACTACAACTGCGCCAAAATGGATACTGACTCCAACTACATGACTCCAACTCCAGGGCTGTGAAGTCAGTAAGCCAAACATCCGACTCCAAATACACCAAAATGTACACCGACTCCAACTCCAACTACATGACTCCAACTCCAGGGCTGTGAAGTCAGTAAACCAAATATCTGACTCCAACTCCAACTGCACCAAAATGGACACCGACTCCAACTCCAACTACATGACTCCGACTCCAGGGCTGTGAAGTCAGTAATCCAAACATCCGACTCCAAATACACCAAAATGTATACCGACTCCAACTCCAACTACATGACTCCAACTCCAGGGCTGTGAAGTCAGTAAGCCAAACATCCGACTCCAAATACACCAAAATGTACACCGACTCCAACTCCAACTACATGACTCCAACTCCAGGGCTGTGAAGTCAGTAAGCCAAACATCCAACTCCAACTCCAACTTAAAATACACCAAAATGGACACCGACTCCAACTCCAACTCCATGACTCCAGCTCCAGGGCTGTGAAGTCAGTAAACCAAATATCTGACTCCAACTCCAACTGCACCAAAATGGACACCGACTCCAACTCCAACTCCAGGGCTGTGAAGTCAGTAAGCCAAGCATCCGACTCCAAATACACCAAAATGGACACCGACTCCAACTGCATGACTCCAACTCCAGGGCTGTGAAGTCAGTAATCCAAACATCCGACTCCAAATACACCAAAATGTACACCGACTCCAACTCCAACTCCATGACTCCAACTCCAGGGCTGTGAAGTCAGTAATCCAAACATCCGACTCCAAATACACCAAAATGTACACCGACTCCAACTCCAACTCCATGACTCCAACTCCAGGGCCGTGAAATCAGTAAACCAAACATCCAACTTCAACTCCAACTGCACCAAAATGGACACTGACTCCAACTCCAACTCCATGACTCCAACTCCAGGGCTGTGAAGTCAGTAAGCCAAACATCTGAATCTGACTCCTCAATCTCCCTGAATCCAACTCTGACTCCAACAAAATGGATACAGATTCCAGGACTCCAACTCTACAACTGTGGCTCTGAAGCCAGTAATCCACACATCTGACTCCTCAATTTCCATGAATCCGACTCTGCCTCCAACAAAATGGACATTGATGCCACGACTTCAACTCCACAACCATAGCTGTGAAGTCAGTAAGCCAAACAGCCAACTCCGACTCCTTAATTTCCCTGAAACCGACTTCAACTCTACCAAAATGGACATTATTTATTTATGATTAGAAAGTCTAGTAAATTTAGAAGAATTAAAATAACAAAGTAAAGCAAAAAAAATCCCAAATAAAGTAGAATCATAAATTGCCTGTACCTATTTTACAGGAGACCTGCCCCGTCTTTGAGGAGACATGTACTGGTTTATACTGTACATGTAAGGAAGCAACTTGGCAGAAAAGACCTATCCCACCTCCCAATGTGGTCACCCCATGGACTAACCCCATTTTTTTTCAATGCAAAGTGAATGTATATTATTAATTTCTATCTGGAGAGTCCCCAGAGTGCTAGTAAAAAACAAAATTACCCAACCCTCACTTGTCCTACCTTGCAGCCTCGCTCTGCTCTAGTTGTTTCCTTTGATCTGATCACCAATGTAGTCTTTACTGACCCTTATTTGGCATCTTATGGTGCCCAATATATTCAGTATCTTCAAGGATCTGGCAACTTTGATGTCTCTTGAGCTGACTAGAACTTTATGATACAGGAAAAAAATAGTTTTTTTTTTTATCGGCTTATGGAGCGCTAAATGAATCACAAGCAGAGCATCAACTAAAATCAGACCTTTATTGGCCCCTTGTGCTGCCACAACATGTTTCAACAGTACTCTACTGTCTTCCTCAGGTCCTGGAAGGTCCTTTCACAGGGAGCGCTCTCTTTTCTCTTTTCTGTCTAGAACTTTATGATGGCGGTCTACACATGTTATGACTATGGACCACATTAAGTGGTTACATCAAGGTACTGAGTGTCAGATGATCCCAAAGTATGAAGACCGACTAGTGAAGAAGACTAGTAAGGGTACCATGAATATTTTTTAAGGCTGGGGTCACATTTGGAAAGGTAATTGCAGTTGCCGTATCCATAACTGGATGCGGTAACCTCAATTGCCTTCAGCCACATTTTCGGACAAAATGTGTCCTGGAAACCGGAAAGTGGTAACCAGATTGCTCCGGATGTGTAATCCGGAGCAATCCGGTTAACGCCTGCTTTGTTCATCCCTGCTGCTGCAGGGATGAACAAAGGGTTAACTGTTAATAATAGCTGTGGGCAACATGTCTCTAGGGGGTGCCCACCCTCCTAAGAGACATGCTGTCCAGTTAAGTGGGCATGAGAGGGGTTAATGTAATCTGTATAGTATTGCCGGCTATTGTCGGCTTTGTGAATTTTATGAATGAAGACGGCGGCTCCTCACAGTAGAGGAGATACTGTACGTAATGTTCGTACAGTATGAGCCCCTGTCATTGGTCCTGAAAGTTCTAACATTAGGTCTATGGCGGTGCACTGCCCATAGACCTAATGTTAGAACTTTCAGGACCAATGACAGGGGCTCATACTGTACGAACATTAGTACAGTATCTCCTCTACTGTGAGGAGCCGCCGTCTTCATTCATAAAATTCACAAAGCCAACAATAGCCGGCAATACTATACAGATTACATTAACCCCTCTCATGCCCACTTAACTGGACAGCATGTCTCTTAGGAGGGTGGGCACCCCCTAGAGACATGTTGCCCACAGCTATTATTAACAGTTAACTCTTTGTTCATCCCTGCGGCAGCAGGGATGAACAAAGCATACGGCTACCGCAGGCATTCACATATGCCTCGTGGCAGCCGCATGGGCTCCCGTAGGAGCCCATTATAGCAATTCCCACTGCGGTTTCCTAACCATTGCGAAAACTGCAGCCTGCATGATTTTTACTGCAGGCTGCAGATCCGCAAGCGGTGACCGGATTGCATGTAGTTTATTTTTAACCAGTTTCCAGCCCTTTTGAATCTAACAAAGTGACCACCATTTTGCTAGATTTGTGAAAATTATATCTCAAAAACGTAAACTTCTGTCAAATGTATTTATTTTTTTGCAAAATTCAAGGCGAATTCTCTGTTTATCATCCTAGTCATCAAACATATTGAGTTAAAATGAAAAAAGTATTGATGATTCCTTTGCCTTATGTCACACAGCAAAGAAGCTATCAGAAATGTGAGAGGAAACAGAGTTTGGGGGAAATAGAGAGACATAGGTTGTAGATCTACCATATGTTGCCCTCTCCTCCCCAGTCTCGGCACACTGCCCTCACCTCCTCTGGTCTCCGCACGCCGCCCTCACCTCTCCCTGTCACCCCATACCGCCCTAACCTCCTCCCCAGTCTCCGCATGCTGCCTTCACCTACCCGTTCTCTGCACGCTGGGGGCAGAGACAGAGCGCCTGGGGAAGAGATTGCAAAGGGGGGGGGCGAGAGACAGTGACCAGGGGGCAGAAAGAGCACAGGTGGCTAGAGATAGTGCATACAAGGGGACAAAGAGAGCACACAGGGGCAGGGGCGCACAGAGGGGAGAGAGAGCACACAGGAGGGAGAAAACTCAGCTCAAAGGAGGGTGCACGAGGAATAGAGACAATACATCATGGGAGAAAGAGCTTAGACAACAAGAAGACTGCACGTGGGGAAGGGTAGGAAGTAGACAGCCACCACCCCCAGTGCCACAGAGCCCACCCCTATTGTGATGTCACAGCCACCCTGATACAATAGCATTGGGTCCAGATCTAGTGTGTATATAGTTTAGTGGGAGATGGGGGAGGAGAATCTTAATGACAGATTTCCATTAAAGCACCACTACAGGTTTTTTTATCAGCACTGAAGTGGTGCTTTAAATCTAAGTCCCCTGCTCTCCATTTTTATGGTCGCCCAACTGCGACTTAATCCTTTTTTAGCGCAGCTCTACTCCCGCAGTGCCATCTTGTGGCTGTAACTTCTGACTGGCCGTAAGTCTGACGTTGTGTCATAAACTTCCCATACAACTGTATGGGAGCCAGAATGAGGCCGTCATAGAGTTGCAATAATTTGTGACCTCTGGCTCGCTCCATGAAACACTGGAGCTGCCAACACCTTACAAATCACTGGAGAATGACCGGAGCGACACTGGAAACAGATGAAGATGGCTGCAGGTGAGTATAAAACAGGGAGCAGGGGATTTACACTTACAGCACCACTCCAGTGGTGTAATTTAAAAAAAAGCTGGAGTGGTGCTTTAAGCAGATCCTGACTGTACTCAGAAAAGGTCTACCTGCTTAATACATTGGCGCTGGCCAGTGTGACTAAAGAACAGAATAACTGGGCTGGGCATCATGGCCAGAAGACAGTGCCATACCGCCGACCCCCAAGGACATGCTTCAGACCATTGGCTGAGGTGGGGTGCTCATTTCACCCTGGTAGAGATTCTCTGGGGCTGCTGGTTTCCATCCGGCATTAAATCTCCCAATTGATTAATAATTTTATTGGTATTATGTATTATGGTATCTTTACCAAGGATATTTACAGATGTTTTTTGATGGTTTAGATTATAAAAATGATGTCAAAGGTATTATCAAAACAACAGAAAAATGGTAAAAAATAACAAAATATCCTTCAAAAATTGAGTTGCTAATCAGAATAGTGAAATATTAGGCTGCTGAAGTACAAATCCAAGTATCCTGTGGTTCTACTTTAATCTAAGTGCCATGTTCTGCAGGAAAGCCCGGCACAACCACGCAGCTCAGCACTAAGTCAATCTATTTGTTCTAATTTGCAATCAAACCAGTCTCCGAGCTCCGTTATATTAAGTGTAAACAGTGTTTAAGCTTTTTTTTCCACCACTAATCCCTATTGATAATCTAACCTGCTCATAAAACACTTTTCTCAGTTGGGCAGAACACTGAACGAACCAAGCTCTGATGCGTTGTGACCGCGCGTTGCGGGATCCTGGATATATTTTTTCAAGCAGATGGTGAACTAGAGGAGAAAACTTAGTGATAATTAAACCGTTAGTACTCTATCCAGAAGGGATTCCGACTGGTATGATTAACAGTTATCATCACACAGCGGCATGGGGGTCTATGGTAAAATATATAGGGGACATATATGAAAAAAAGTACAGTGCATTGGGGAAAATAACATATTACGGTACATGAATTATGAGCCTTTGCAAAGAAATTTTTAGAGTGTTGGTTCGTACTTTTTGCATTACTGGTGCCATTCTGTATCAAATTTTTCAACCATAATATGGAGGCCATTATAGTCTTGGGTTGACACTAAGCCTACAAAAAGTTGGGATATCTTCATTAATCACTTACCATCAATCGGGATTTTTTTCACCAGTGTGCCTCCTTTCTCCTGAAGTTTGTATTGTCTTTCTTATCCTTGTTTATTCCTGTTCTTATCCATTTGACCTTCCCTTCCCTGTATCTAGTCTTCTTAGTCAAGTGGGTGTAGTCTTCCATAGAGATCCTGTTTGAGGCCTAAGTCCAGGGAATTTCTGAGTCCAAAGTGCTGCAACCGGGATGGCTGTGCTCTGGCGCTGGGTGGTCAAGCCAGTGCGAGCTCCTTGCAGTGTTTGATCGGCTCGCACTGGGGTTTAAAAAAGAGTTTTCATCCGTAGGTTGAAAAAAATCACCGTTCACCCAATCCTGGAAGTGTATGCCTTATGGTACCTTTACACGCCGCGACGGCAGGCTGGATACATCCCGCTACTTCACGTGCACGAGCACGCTCAAACGGCTACAAACGGTCAACGCACCCTCTTTACACGCCGCCATAAGGTGCGCTACGCCACGCTACATCTGTAGCTAGCTACATCGCCGGGTGTCTCAAGTAGCCAGCTGTAGCTCATGTACACACCGCTACAACCAGCTACTATGGGAGGACCTGGTGCAGCAGGGACAGCACATAGGCGTGCCACAATCTTGGATTACGAGCCGTCCGTACGATGATAGGACATCGCAATATCATCATGATTGGCCAGGCATCGCAGGAGGCTGAGTAATACAGCACGCTCGAGCGATTGTGTAGTGTGACTGGTCAGCTCCTTAAATATGCCGCCCTAGGCAGCGACTACCAATCGTCATGCAGGAGCTTCCTCCAATGATCGGTGATGGGGCGGGGTATCCCGGAGCCTGGGTCACGCCTTAGCTACATTGCAGCTACATCGCAGGGTGTCCAGAGTTCCCTTCCGGTGCTTCTTTACACGCCGATACAGCTCGCTACCATCGGCGATGTAGCCATCAGTTTTCGAGCAGAGCCCATAAACAGATGTATCTGTCGCCGGCTGTAGCGTCGCGTCTTCAGACGCCGCTACGACGGGCTACATTGACGCTACAAGCTACATTTGTAGCCTGTAGCGGGATGTATCCAGCCTGCCGTCGCGGCGTGTAAAGGTACCATTATGGCTGGCTGTTCGTGGGTGGAGACCCGAACAGACAATCAGTGACAGCTGGGGTCAAGTTTATGTCCCGAGTAGTGCAACCAAACCCGAATACCCATGGTTTCTTCAGCAACCGAACCCAAGCCTTAAAGGTTTGCTCAACTCTAGTCTTCAACTCTTTTCTATTGGAGCTCTCGCTCCCCTATTAGCTAATAAGACTAGATTTACAGTAACAACAAAAAGCAAAGGTTTGTCACCTCATTCATGAAGATACATGAAGCACGGAGACATGCAGTACAGCACCGCTTCATCAACTGTATAGTGACCATGGCAGGGTACAGCATATTCACCCCAATTCTAATAAATAGGTGGTTGATGTGTAACACCTGGCCCGAAGCCACTATTTCATGCTGTGCAGCAACAGACTAGTTCTGGGAACAGCTCATTAGCTGGAGTGACGGGTGTTGCATCCCCACTGATCAGGCATTGATGATTTATCCTAAGGATAGGTCATTAATGTTGTAATCCCAGACAACTCCTTTAAGACAAGTCATGTGTAACGTAGCCTGTGACGGTAGTCAAGTGTGAGGGCCACATCTTCCACGCTTGGGCATGCTACAAAAATTAAGGGTTTCTGGTGCGTGTGACAACATTTTTGGAGTCTGAGATCTCTAGTTTCCATTCTGCTGCACTTTGTATAGTACCATCTTGTTATACCTTACAAGCAGAAACCAAACCAGCTTGTAGGAACATAGTCCTTTTTATAAGTGCCCAAACTGGTGTACAGTGAATACCAGAAAATATATTTGCCCTTTTCTTCTCCACAATAAACCATCTCCTTTCCCAGAGTTACAGACAGCAAGAGATGACAAACGAATTGGACGACAGTTGAAGCACCTGTAATCTTCCCGATATAGAGCCACACGGGTCCACGTGTTTCATTGTGACCCCTATACAATAACTTCTTACTGTAATTTTTTCCTAGGGCTGCTCTTAGAGCTGTTACCTGATTCCACATGTCCCCATTCGGGCTGATCCTTTTTCCTTCCTAAGGTCCCCCATATAGCTGGCAAACACTGGACAGACACTTCTGATTTTCCTTACAAGTGTCCCCAATTTGCATGTTCAGTAGACATACACTCCCTGACAGAAGTTATGTCGCTTATCCATGTTATGTAAATAAAAGCTTATAACCTGACGTTAAATTAATCCATTGGTAGTATAAATTACTGTTTTGAAAGCTGAACCCCTCCGAAATGCGGTTTAGGTTAAGAAAATAAATTGGCATCAATGCTGAAATATTTATCATTTAATGAACATAGAATGGTCAGATTTTGGCAAGACAAAAGTTTTGTCGCCTGGTCATATAATGCACCCGATCCTAGTTTACATCATCACCTGTGCTCAGTAAATGACCGGTTAATTAGTGGGTGTGTATAAAAAGAAACCCAGCACCCCAGACCTTCACTTGAACTGCAACTTGAGCTCTGACAACATGCCAAAAATCCACCCTGCGACCAAAGCCTTGATTATCAAGAGGCTGAAGACCAGATCCACTGCAGAGGTGGCTGGCACCTTTAATGTGTCTCAGCAACAAGTGCAAAGAATTAAGAAAAGATGTGAAGAGACTGGAGATGTGTTTGACAAGCCCAGGTCCGGCAGACCCTGCAAGACAACTGCTCAGGAGGAACCTATGTTGGTTAGAAAATCCAAAGCAA
The DNA here is from genome assembly GCA_033576535.1 of Allobates femoralis. Taxonomy (NCBI): domain Eukaryota; kingdom Metazoa; phylum Chordata; class Amphibia; order Anura; family Aromobatidae; genus Allobates; species Allobates femoralis. The sequence goes on from JARQOC010000004.1 coordinate 82,657,557, forward strand.
GCCCCTCTTCCACTGCAGCAGAGTTCCAACAGACCTGGTTATCTCCAGTCCCTGTGTCAACTAGAACAGTTTGTAGGATTCTATCTCGAAATGGCCTCCATGGTCGAATCAGTGCCCAGAAGCCAGCACTAAACAAAAGGCCAATAAAAAGCTGTGTGGTATTTGCAAAGTAAAGATGGACCCTGGAAAAGTGGCAGAAGGTGGATTTCGCTATTGAATCTTCAGTAGAATTACACCACAGCCACTGCAAATACTGCAGGAGACCTACTGGAGCCCGTAATACACCCAGAAAACAGTTACATTTGGTGGTGGAAAGATCATGATCTGGGGTTACATTCAGTATGGGGGTGTGGTACACATTTGCAAGGTGGAAGGCAATATCAAAAGCTTAAAATATCAAGAAGTATTAACCACCTCTTATATTCCAAATCATAAAAGGGGTCAAATTCTGCAGCAGGATGGTGCTCCATCTCATTCATCCATCTCTACAACAAAGTTCCTCCAGGCAAAAAAGATCAAGATGCTCAAGGACTGGCCAGTCCAGTCACCAGATATGTACATCATTGAGTATGTTTGGGGTAGGATGAAAGAGGAAGCTTGGAAGACAAAACCAAAGAATCTAGATGAACTCTGGAATGCATGTAAGACTGCATTCTTTGCTATTCCTGATGACTTCATTAACAAATTGTATGAATCATTGTTGAACCGCATGGATGCAGTCCTTCAAGCTCATGAAAGTCACACAAAATATTAAATATTAATCTAATAGCACCACAACTTCATTTACCAATGTTATGCAACATATATTTGTATTTTAAGTTAATTATTTGTTTGAAAATCACATTACGGTACTGTCTGTGGGCGACAAAACTTTTGTCTTGCCAAAACCTGACCATTCTGTGTTCATTAAATGATCAATATTTCAACATTGATGTCAATTTATTTTCTTAACCTAAACCACATTTGGGAGGGTTTCAGCTTTCAAAAGAGTAATTTATACAACCCATGGATGAATTTAATGTCAGATTATAAGCTTTTATTTACATAACATGGATAAGCGACATAACTTCTGTCAGGGAGTGTATGTCTCCACTGAAATTACTAGCTGATCGGATGCTAAAGCCATCAGTGAAAATAAGCATGGTAAATAAGGCAACGAAATGTGTATGTAACATGATGTAAAACAGTCAGGAGGGATGCGACATACAGTCCACTCCCTTACAAATCATCCAGCATTAGCAAATGCATGTGCACGATCCAGCCGCAGTTTGGCCCTCAGTGCAGTGCAGAATGTGCTGTGAGAGCAGATCGTAGGTTTGACCCTTTTTTGATCCTGTATCTGGGGAGTGCATATATGGCCGTCTACGTTTTATATGTGTCATATAAACAATAGTTGATGAAGAGCGAATCCTGGTAAATACAGATGTAAGTGGCTCTATGATCGCCTGCTGGGCTGACAGTTATCTGGCAGCACCTCGCACAGTAATCGGGTTACACGGGAATGGTGGCAGATAAGAGGGATTTGCCGCTGTATCCTCATCTCCTTACATTCCTCTCACTGAAGGTTCTCAGTAGCTTATTTTTTTCTTTTTTCAGCTTCTGGTGCAGCTTGATGCTCCCCGTCTGCACGTTAGCACATTGGCCACGGAGTTTAGCTTATCTACATTTTGTTATGAGGGTTCCTTTATGAAGCTATAATGAATGGGGTGTATATCTTGCCAAATAATATGTAAAAAGATGGAGCAGCCCCGAAAATTAAAGAGATTTTCCCTGATAAGCTAAAGTAGGGTTCGAAGTTGAAGTCCTCTTTGACCTGAAGATCTCAGGATGTTCATCTTTTTCGGAATGTTGGGCCTGTTACAGTGGAAATAGTGAACCAAAAACTGGATTAACAAACCTTCCCCAACGTTCTACTGAATAAAAAATCACCGAGCATGCATTTTTGTTTTCTATAGGGCCTGTCACACGGGGCGACATCGCCGCCGATTACATCGGCGATGTAGGGGCGTGGCCTATCGGCGGCAACATCACCCCTACGTCGCCTGATGTAAAGGGGCGATGTCGACGTCACCGGGAGGTCGCCTGGTTTCAGAGCAGTGCTCTGAAACTAGGCGACCGATCTGGGGCAATGTGCACACATCGCCCCATGGAAACGGCCACTGACGACCTGTCAGGCGATGGGAGCCGTAGGCTCCCATTGTCCTGCATCGCCGCTGGGGTTTTCAGACACCCCGGTGGCAATGCCACCTGACAGCTTGCCGGCGCGGGGCTGGAGATGTCGCTCCGTGTAAATGGGGGACGGCGACGCTGGCGGGGTGCCAAAAACGTGCGCGCCCTCGCCAGTCGCCGCCAACATCCCCAGCCCCGTCGCCAGGTGTGACGGGGCCATTACAGTCACACGTCTTTGCCTCTTTTTCAAAACCAAGGTCTTTTATGATGTCCTCAATACTTCCCAACTTTATATAGCCAGACCCTTTCCCTATCCACAACCCATACCCATCCCTTGAGTGAGCATCTGGACACTGGAGCAAAAAATACTAACAGAACTGCTGCTTTTCGAGCAGTTTTATTAGGCATTTGTTACTTTCTGGAGATTTGCTCACTCTAGTGGGAGTTTTCCTTTTTTAAGGAGCTTCACAGGCATTTTGCAAGAGTTGGCATTTATACTTCAATATGACATCCTTAAATGGAACCTGTCAGCTCGTTCTACCCCCTCTGCTACCACTACCTGTCCCTGCACCTTGCTATATGATCTTTAACCATCCCCCTCTGACCTAAAAGTGCCCTATAAAGTTAAAGAAAAATAATTTATAACTTACATGCAGACTCCATCCGGAGATTGGAAAGGCGGTCTCCGGGGCTCCATTCTCCCCCCTCGCTGGCTCCGAGCATGCCCCGCTTTGCATCCTCATTCCTTGTGCTAATTCTCCTCTTTGAAATTCCTGCCTCCTTTACTGCTATGATACGCTGGGCTGGAACATCATTTCCAGCTCAGTGCATTGTGGGGGCTTATGATGTGTATGGCCCATCTTCAATATGTGCACTTCGCATGCGCCGGAGCCGGGCCGTACCACGTGATCAGGCCCGCAATGCACTGGGCCAGATATGACGTTCCGGCCTGCCGTATCATAGCAGGGCATGCTGAGAGCCAGTGTGGGGGGACAATGTAGACCCGGAGCCCGCCTTTCCAGTCTCCGGATGGAGACTGCATGTAAGTTGATAAAGCATGTTTCTGAAGCTTTATAGGGCTCTTTTAGCTCAGAGAGGGAGGTAGAACGAGTTGACAGGTTCCCTTTAATATAATGTATGTACTGACTTCAGGAGCAGAATAGTGAGCACAGCTCTGGAGTATAATGCTCTCAATACACATTAGATAGATGTTGACCAAATGATTAGTTAGCTGACAACTATGTCCCTCGACTCCTCCACACAGAGGAAGGTTTGGCTCCTGAAATGCTGCTATGTTCTCTATGAGAGGACCACTGCCAGACTCATCTGGAGACGGCGTTATTTCAACAGAAAATAGTCAGACAACAGAGATCCTTCTCTTCCCTGACATTATCTGTCAGACGATCCCACCAATATAGGCAGGATCAGCTGATATTAGTTTAAAGCGGATATTCGGGATGCAATAAAAAAATGTGCCTAAGCACGAACAGGCAAGTAATTTGCACTTACCTGCCTGTTGTGCCCGGCAGCGTTCACTGCCAACAAAGAGCAGTCTTAGACCACTCCTGTTGGCGACTTTGCCACTTTTGCTGACATCACATCAACAGAGGGGCGATTTCTCCCCTCTATAGACAAATGTCAGAGCCGACGTCATGCTGATTGACAGCCAGCTTCTCCAATCACATAGCAGAGAGCCGGCTGTCAATCAGCAGGAGACCGGCTGTCTCACCCCTTCTACAAAGCAGAGTGGAAAGACTGCCTCTGGTATTCTGCTCTGCTCTGTTTACCCCACCATGTTATCCCCAGCACGATCAGTCTGTGACCGCTCTGGAGTATAATACAGGAGGTAACTCAAGATCAGTAATGTAATGTATGTACACAGTGACTGCACCAGCAGAATAGTGAGTGCAGCTCTGGAGTATAATACAGGAGGTAACTCAGGATCAGTAATGTAATGTATGTACACAGTGACTGCACCAGCAGAATAGTGAGTGCAGCTCTGGAGTATAATACAGGAGGTAACTCAGGATCAGTAATGTAATGTATGTACACAGTGACTGCACCAGCAGAATAGTGAGTGCAGCTCTGGACTATAATACAGGAGGTAACTCAGGATAAGTAATGTAATGTATGTACACAGTGACTGCACCAGCAGAATAGTGAGTGCAGCTCTGGAGTATAATACAGGAGGTAACTCAAGATCAGTAATGTAATGTATGTACACAGTGACTGTACCAGCAGAATAGTGAGTGCAGCTCTGGAGTATAATACAGGAGGTAACTCAGGATAAGTAATGTAATGTATGTACACAGTGACTGCACCAGCAGAATAATGAGTACAGCTCTGGAGTATAATACAGGAGGGAACTCAGGATCAGTAATGTAATGTATGTACACAGTGACTGCACCAGCAGAATAGTGAGTGCAGTTCTGGAGTATAATACAGGAGGTAACTCAGGATAAGTAATGTAATGTATGTACACAGTGACTGCACCAGCAGAATAGTGAGTGCAGCTCTGGAGTATAATACAGGAGGTAACTCAGGATCAGTAATGTAATGTATGTACACAGTGACTGTACCAGCAGAATAGTGAGTGCAGCTCTGGAGTATAATACAGAAGGTAACTCAGGATCAGTAATGTAATGTATGTACACAGTGACTGCACTAGCAGAATAGTGAGTGCAGCTCTGGAGTATAATACAGGAGGTAACACAGGATCAGTACAGGATCAGTAATGTAATGTATGTACACAGTGACTGTACCAGCAGAATAGTGAGTGCAGCTCTGGAGTATAATACAGGAGGTAACTCAGGATCAGTAATGTAATGTATGTACACAGTGACTGCACCAGCAGAATAGTGAGTGCAGCTCTGGAGTATAATACAGGAGGTAACTCAGGATCAGTAATGTAATGTATGTACACAGTGACTGCACCAGCAGAATAGTGAGTGCAGCTCTGGAGTGTAATACAGGCGGTAACTCAGGATCAGTAATGTAATGTATGTACACAGTGACTGCACCAGCAGAATAGTGACTGCAGCTCTGGAGTATAATACAGGAGGTAACTCAGGATCAGTAATGTAATGTATGTACACAGTGACTGCACCAGCAGAATAGTGAGTGCAGCTCTGGAGTATAATACAGGAGGTAACTCAGGATCAGTAATGTAATGTATGTACACAGTGACTGCACCTGCAGAATAGACAGTGCAGCTCTGGAGTATAATACAGGAGGTAACTCAGGATCAGTAATGTAATGTATGTACACAGTGACTGCACCAGCAGAATAGTGAGTGCAGCTCTGGAGTATAATACAGGAGGTAACTCAGGATCAGTAATGTAATGTATGTACACAGTGACTGCACCAGCAGAATAGTCAGTGCAGCTCTGCATTACAATACAGGATGTAACTCAGGATCAGTAATGTAATGTATGTACACAGTGACTGCACCAGCAGAATAGTCAGTGCAGCTCTGCATTACAATACAGGATGTAACTCAGGATCAGTAATGTAATGTATGTACTGTGAGGCATCGACCGGGTCGGGCCCCTGCGACCGGTGTGTGCCTCCCTGGGTGCGTCCTCCATATTGACAGGTCGCACTCCATCCCGGGATTTTGTGCTGGTTCTGCTTTACTGGCTTGGGTGTGATAAAAGGAAGCTAGACCACGGGGTATGGTCTCGAGTGGGGGAGTGAAGACAACTCCCTGAGCTTCTGAGAGAGAAGAATCCCTGAGCCCGGCCTGAGACACTGTGGCTGGTTTTGTCGGGTTACATCCTTTTGGATGCAGCTAAGTAGCGGCCCCTGAAGTAAGGGGAATCCGGAATATTGTACCCGACTATTGTTTTTGTCCTACGGTTTTGGCAAATAAACCCGTGTGCCGTGACCAGTGGTGCCTGGATCCCTTGCCTCCGCCATGCCGCCGCTGCCGCTACCTCACAGTACACAGTGACTGCACCTGCAGAATAGTGAGTGCAGCTCTGGAGTATAATACTGGAGGTAACTCAGGATCAGTAATGTAATGTATGTACACAGTGACTGCACCAGCAGAATAGTGAGTGCAGCTCTGGAGTATAATACAGGAGGTAACTCAGGATCAGTAATGTAATGTATGTACACAGTGACTGCACCAGCAGAATAGTGAGTGCAGCTCTGGAGTATAATACAGGAGGTAACTCAGGATTAGTAATGTAATGTATGTACACAGTGACTGCACCAGCAGAATAGTGAGTGCAGCTCTGGAGTATAATACAGGAGGTAACTCAGGATCAGTAATGTAATGTAATGTATGTACACAGTGACTGCACCAGCAGAATAGTGAGTGCAGCTCTGGAGTATAATACAGGAGGTAACTCAGGATTAGTAATGTAATGTATGTACACAGTGACTGCACCAGCAGAATAGTGAGTGCAGCTCTGGGAATATTATACAGGAGGTAACTCAGGATCAGTAATGTAATGTATGTATATAGTGACTGCACCAGCAGAATAGTGAGTGCAGCTCTGGAGTATAATACAGGAGGTAACTCAGGATTAGTAATGTAATGTATGTACACAGTGACTGCACCAGCAGAATAGCGAGTGCAGCTCTGGAGTATAATACAGGACGTAACTCAGGATCAGTAATGTAATGTATGTACACAGTGACTGCACCAGCAGAATAGTGAGTGCAGCTCTGGGAATATTATACAGGAGGTAACTCAGGATCAGTACATGATAAATAATGGATGTCAAATTTGCATACTGTAAAATGGCACTCAAAGGTGACCACTGATTTAACTATGCCTGATTAGATTATAATTACCAGCAGAGCTGCATCTGTCCCTGCGATCCGTGCGGGCACCTGTTTCTGTCTCTAGGCTTTTTTAGGTGTTTTTGCACTTAGTATTAAATTTAGCTGGGCGCACACATTGAAACGTATACCCACAGATAAGGGCACTCATTGACACTCATTTCACATTCTTGTATAAGAAGGGATGTTGTAATAATTATTAATATATGATATAATATTCTATAATTAGCCTCTAGTGCAGATAGTGAGGGTGGCTGATGTCCTTCTCTGAGATATCCACTGGCCAATACCATCACTGTAAGGTCCGGATGGCGGTTATATCCTCGGATATGGTTTTTCCCTATCGCGGACGGTTCGGCTCAGGGTATGCAGAGCGCCGCTCGTGTCATCTGAGTGCAGCATTTCATTCTTCAATCCTTAATGGCTCTTTTGTTTCCTGCTTCCACAGATCTTGTAGGATGATTAAGTGTCATAACTTTCCTTACAAGAACATGGTGTCTTGGCTCGATTTCCTATTAAACTGCAGCGTGTGCCCTATACACTCCGCCTGCTCATTTACAATTGCTATGGTTAATATTTTATACCTTGCTTTGATTATCATTTAAGCAATTTATATATTTATATATCTTTGATAACTTTGCATTAGGTTGTATTAGGCTTGTGTTATTCAGAAAAACAATGACAGTTGGTTGGCTTTGTTGTTACACTGAGGGATGGTTTTAACTAGTTCTTATCTTTATGAGAATTCATGATTTATAGTTCTTGTTAGAACCTTACATATCTTATAGATAAAGCACTAAGTTGTGCCGCATTTTTCGAGCCCTAGACCCTGGGGTACTCGGGTATCAGACTCGGTGGTTGTTCCAGGGATGTCACGGGTGGCAGCGCCTGATCCCGTGGCCTGGGTGACACTTCAAAAAGGGCGTATTTACAGGGGATAAGAGTTTATCATGTGACACCACCTGTAGTACCTGGTGATGGGTCACCAGCGCCGCCACAGTCCGCCAGAGGTAGATAGGATTGCGGCTGAGATGGTAAAGCTCCCTACAGGTATGGCTGATCCTCCGGGGCAGCGTTCTTGAAAGGGAACAAGTTGATGAAGGAGAACACACGTAGGCAAGGTCACTTTCGCCCGGGTACTTTACTGTCAACTTGTAGCAGCATCAAACAAAGTTCACAGTTCAGCAAGATGTTATAATAACTGGTAGCTCTACGGGTGGCTGCAAGTGGATCCCAGGTGGTATGGTGAAACCCATGGTGTACCTTAGTTGATGAACCCCTGTATTTTCTTCTCCGCCTAGGATGGGCCTATACCCAATGGCTCCATGTAGGTAGTATTGGGGGTCCTGCCCCTCGTAGTGAGGAAGCAGGCAGACCGCTCCGTCTGGCAGGGTGCTGTGGCGATATAAGGACCACACTAGCCAGTTGCCGACTGCAAAGATGAACTCTAGCCGGATCCTCAGCCTGGCGTTTCCGTGGTGGACTGGAAAATCCCCTAGAGTATGGTCGCTCCACTCTGAGGATCTCCCATTCTCTCCAGGGCCTGGACTTCTCGCGTCGGGCGCCCTCTTTCAGGATCTTCTCAAGATCCCTTCTTCTTCCCTCCAGGTCGGCTTGAAACCGTCCGGGTAACCCTTCTGCCTCATTCCACACTCTTTCTTAACTCCTCTCCTCCTCCTCCTCCTGGCCCTTCTGCTGACAACAGCCCAAAAACCCTCCTTGATCCCCCTAGAAGTGAATATATTCCCTCCCGGGTAATCTCCCACCGCTCAGCTAATGTGGGAGTGCTGGGAATGGGTCCCACCCACCAACCTAGGGTCCACCAGCAGCAGGGGAAATTACACCTCTTTTATGGGTGCAATACCCCTCTGTGACGCCTGACCATGCGGGGTGCAACACATTCTTTTGTGTTTGTAATAAATACTTGTGACTTGGCACCTGAGATCAGAAAAGCCTTGTGCACTGACAGATACTGGTTGTGTGTTCTTGTCTCTGATGAATCACTATTAATTGGACCAATATTGGCAGGTATGGAGATTCCTTGCATCTCACTCCAAATTAATGCTCCATGGAAAGGGGTTTCCACAACACAACCATGGCAAGCTTGATGAAGAATTTTACATTCCAAGGCCTGGACAATGCAAAAATATGGTTGTCAACCATGTCCAGTAGCATTTTGAAGGTTTTATTTTGCCTAATCTTGTTTTCATGTATACGAAAGGTCCCGTCTCGCTTGGCGATGTTCCAGCGATTCCGACAACGATACAACCTGGTAAGGATCACTAGAACGTCGCTATGTGGTCGTTGGTGAAATGTCAAACAGTCAGACCCATATAACGACCTCGGTGGTCTTTGGGACCCTGTCACATAGCAGCTAGCCTGATGACGCAGACCTACGTGGCTGAGTTCTGAGTCGCCATGAGATCGTTGTTAAGGCGTCAAACACACTGATGCATGCTGGCCAGCGATAGCCCGACGATCAAAAAATGGTCCAGGCCATTCTGACACAATCGGCGATGTCACAGTGGTGGCCCAGTCGCTGCTACGTGTCAAACATAGCGAGATCGCGGGCAAGGTTGCTGTTGCGTCACAAAACCTGTGGCGCAACAGCGATTTCGCTAGTGATCTCGCTATGTGTAACAAGGGCTTATGGCTCTCTGTGGTTTAAGCTATAAATTGTATCCCTGGCTGGATTGATTGTGTTGAGAGCTAAGACATTAAAACATAATTACTTTATTTAACCCCTAAATCAGTGGTTCTTAACCGGGGTTCTATCGAACCCGGTGAGTTGGTTTCAGAGGTTCGGCGGAGCCTTCGTCACGGAAGTCAAGGCACACCCGACTCATTATGTAAATTCGTGATGACACGCCCTGCTTGGCCATCACTTGCTGCAGATGATCACGTTACATTAATTGGCCAATCACTGCTGTGGGGAATTTAGTGTGCTCAGTAGTCACCGTGTGACTGTCGTACTATGTCGAGCAAAAAACAGAAAGTGGTCAGACGAATATGTACAACATGAATTCACATGTATGGCTGGCTTCACACCACGGTAAGATCTGATTCGGGGCTGTCCAGTGTAAACCAGACAGCCGCGGACCGGATTTTGGCCCCATAGTAGCCTATGGGGCCGGATGGAGCCGGATGGCAGCTATCTGCCATCCGGTTTCCATCTCTCCGGCAGAATCCGGGAGAAATCTTATTTTTCTCACTGTACACGAAATGTGTTCGGGGAGAAAAATCTCCCCAAATTGGCGTATCCTGGATTCTCCCGGACTCCCCCGGATCCGATGCAATCCGGTGCTCCCTAACATGGGAGCCAATGGGGCCGGCTTGCACCGGTCCGGGAGGATCTTGGAACCGGACACCGGTGGCTGCACGCCGCTGTTGTTTCAGGACCGCGGCTAGTTCCCTGCGAGCCGCAACCCTGATTAATCAGCGTGGCAGCTGCGTCTGGCAGCACACCGGACCGGAGGTTCTGTGTGCTGATCCAATCCGGGGCTGTCATCCCTGACAGCCCCGGATCAGACCTTACCATGGTGTGAAGTCAGCCTATCACGGAACATGATGGGAGTCAGTGTCCTATCTGCATGATTTGCAATGCCAAGCTAAGCAACTCTAGTCTCGCACCGGCAAAACTGAAGGAACACTTCTTGAAGCTGCATGGAGTTGGGGAATACAAGAACACAACGCTTGCTGAATTCAAGGTGAAAATAGCCTGATTCGATGAAAGGGCCACTCTGCCTGCTCTTGGATTTGTACCCGTGAACAAACCGATCCTCACCGCATTGTACAAAGTTGCTTACCTGATCGCAAAGCAGAGCAAGTCGCAAACCATCGGTGAAACACTCATAAAACCAGCAGCGTTAAAGATGGCGAATCTGATACTCGGAACAGGCGGCCGAAGGTAAATTATTCCAAATTCCTCTTTCAAATGACACCATCAGTGACAGAATTGTGTGCATTAGTAAAGACATCTTGGCTCAAGTAGTCACAGATCTAATTTCAAGTCCGGCAAAATTCAGCCTTCAACTCGACGAGACCACAGACGTTTCTAATCTAAGCCAGCTTTCTGTTTTCATGCGCTATGTGAAAGACAACATGATAAAAGAAGAGTTTTTATTTTGTAAGCCTCTTACAACAACAACTAAGGCAGCCGATGTGAAGAAGCTTGTGGATGACAACAATCTTTCATTTCAAACAGAAGAGCGCCCCTGTGCAAGAGCGATATGTGGGCCCTTTGCAGCCCAATATCTCATTATAATGTACAATGCTGTCTGTTTTGGAGATGAGTATGGTCCCCTCTTCATTTGGGCCCGTGTGCGGCTGCAGAGGTTGCACCATCGGTATGTCCACCCCTGCATAAAGCTTCTAGTGAATAAAGTACAAGCCAAAACGTGGTAAAGATCTAAGACACAAGTCATTTATGACCAGTAATGGGGTTCTACTAATAGCGTTATTTTTCATGTATTCAAAAATGACAACTTGATTAAAAAATACATCCCTCCCCCCTCCAAAAAATTGTCTTCACCCAAAATTTTGTTCAAGGGCCGCCACCATTGTTCAGCTACCTGTTCTTTAATACTACTAATGCAACAAGTAAAGGAGATTATAAAGATTCCAAGGTTTATGTTCCTTGATAAGGTATTTGGTAGAGGGATTTATTGTCTGCTTTTATCAATGTCATCAGAATACATAAATCAATTTGATCACGTCTGTGAGCCGCCATGTTAATATAAGGATTTCATTCTCCGTACCGAAATAATCCAGGTGGCAGATTGCGCGTCTTTGAGGATTATCTTCTTTGTTTACTCTTTGGAGTTTGTTTCTTGAAGGGTTTTTTTGTTGTTGGTTGAACCTAAGTCATTATAATCCTCCTTCAAAATTTGATTGACATTTTATCATGTTAGTATCTGAATATGAAAAGAGGCTGTCTGTTTTTCTTATTTACTTATACGGCCAGACAATAGTTCCTTAATAGAGATAAGTGAAACGGACTGTTCGTTTTGGAGTTCGTACCGAAAACTTAGTTGTTGAGTACACGGGGATCTGGGTCTGGGGTCAAGTTTGGGTCCAATTCGGGTCCTGAACCGGACTTCTCTAAAAAGATCGTCTGGACCCGAAATTATTTACCTATACAGTCAGACAATAGTTCCTTAATACAGGTGAGTGAGCCCAGACTGTACAGTTTGAAGTTTGTACCGAACACTTAGTTGTCCGGTTCATGGGCATCTAGATCTGGGGTCAAGTTTGGGTCCAATCCGGGTCCCGAACCGGACTTCTCTACAAAGATCGATTGGCCAAGTGGCCCCGAACTTATTTACTTTTACGACCAGACAATAGTTCCTTAATAAGTGAACCCAGACTGTACAGTTTGAAGTCCGTACCAAACACTTAGGGTGCTGTTACACACAGCGATGTTCCAGCGATCCCAACAATGACCAGGATCGCTGGAACACAGCTGTGTGGTCGCAGGGGAGCTGTCAAACAGACAAAATCACAGTTCTATCTAATTCTCTGACTGCCAAGCAGGGCTGTGGAATCAATATGCCACACATCCGACTCCGACTCCTTAATTTCCCTGAAACTGACTCTGATTCCAACTCGACCAAAATGGACACCGACTCCAACTCCATCACTCTAACTCCATGACTCCGACTCCACAACCATGGCTGTGGAGTCAGTAAACCAAACAATTGACTCTGAATCCTCAATTTCCCTGAATCCGACTTTAACTCCACCAAAATGGACACCGACTCCAACTCCACGACTCTGACTCCACAACCATGGCTGTGGAGTCAGTAAACGAAACAATTGACTCTGAATCCTCAATTTCCCTGAATAAAACTTTAACTCCACAAAAATGGACACTGACTCAGACACCACAACTTCGACTCCGACTCCATAGCCCTGGTGCTAAGCTCTGTATAACCCCTCCCATACAACTTATTGGCATCTTTCTGGGTGCATAGGCAGAAAGCTGCAAATCAGTGTTCAGAGCGGAGTAATACATGAATATGAAGGACTACATGGAAGCAGGTTTACTATTCTGTTATGATTACTCCTGCTGATAAAAGTGTGATTTTTTTCAAAACTGCAGCAAGCAACCCAGTTGCTGACATGTCAGAATCAGGTTCTCTACATCATACTGCTCTCATAAATTTGATGATAGATTCACATCTACAAAACAAATATCATGGAAATGTATGGAGTATTATGTGGTTTGTATGCCGTTACTGTTGAAACCGAATAAGAAGAGTCCGAGATTGCGAAACATATTCTGTATCTTTATTATATCCGCGTTCAAAACTTGGTTGAAGATATCAACTTCCTGTTTGTGGCACATTAGTATATGGGAGGGGGGAAAACTTTTCCAGATGGGTGGCGATGATGGCGGCCATTTTGAAGTCAGCCATTTTGGATCCAACTTTATTTTTTTCCGTGGGAAGAGGGTCATGTGACACATCAAACGTAGTGAGAATTTTATAAGAATAACAATGGTGTGCTTGGGTTTTCACATAACTTTATTTTTGCATGAGTTATTTACAAGTTTATGATCACTTATAAAATGTGTTCAAAATGCTGCCCATTGTGTTGGATTGTCAATGTAACCCTCTTCTCCCACTCTTGACACACTGATAGCAACACCACAGAAGAAATGCAGCACAGGTTTCCAGGATCCGTTGTTTCAGATGCTGCACATCTCATATGTTCACAGCATAGACAATTGCCTTCATATGACCCCAAAGATAAAAGTCTGAGGGGTACAGATCAGGAGACCTTGGTGGCCATTCAACTTTCCAGGAAACTGTTCATGTAGGAATGCTCGTAACTGACACCGATAAGGTGGTGGTGCACCATATTGTTGGAAAAACTCAGTAAACGTGCCATCTTCAGTGCATAAAGAGGGCAACACATCATCATGTAGCCATTTCAGATATCCAGTGGCATTGAGGTTTCCATTGATGAAGAATGGCCCCACTATCATTGTACCCCATATACCACACCATACCATCAATTTTTGTGTTCCAACAGTCTTGGAGGGATCTATCCGCTGTGGCTCTCTTCCCATTGAAAAAAATAAAGTTGGATCCAAAATGGCTGTCATGGTCACCACCCATTTGGAAAAGTTTTCCCCCTTCCATATACTAATGTGCCACAGACAGGAAGTTGATATCACCAACCATTCCCATTTTATTTAGGTGTATCCATATACCGCTAAATGGCCCACTCTAAAAATGGCCCACCCTGTATATTAATTTATATAGTGCTATTAATTTCATATTGTTTTTCATACATTTTCAACACTCTCCCCATTGGGGCTCTCAATCTAAACATCCTGTCAGTATGTCTTTTGAATATGGGAGGAAATCCGGGTGCCTGGGGGAAGCCAACGCAAAGCCCACCATGGGGAGAACATGCAAACTCCTTACAGGTGTTTTCCTTGCTATCCAGCCTCTTCATCAGAATTCACCATAATGGTTCTGTTTGATCCATTATGAAGAGACTGGATAGTCTTGAAACGCATAGATAATTAACCAATATATTTAATATTCTCGGACTCTTCTTATCCGGTTTCAATGCCATCACAGAGAAACCCCATACTACTCCATGTCAGTTTCTCTTCCTACACAGTACATGTGCACTTAGCCTTGCTGGATGAAATCTGGAGAGGTATCTGGAGGGTACATTCAACAACTTTCTGATGTGTGTGAGCGCCTTTAGTGCCACTTCCTAGTTTCTAAAAAACAGTTATTTATTTATAGTAAACAAACCTTATAGTCAAAAACTATTTGTAGGATAGTAATAATCAGTTTATTTCATCCTATCAGAAACAATAGAAGCGGATTAAGTCATTCTTGGCAATCAAAGACATCTTCGAGGCGACGGAGGTTACTCTATAATACCAACAGGGTTGTTGCTTGCATTTTAGCCGATTGATTCTGTTAAATGATGTTTCATCTCCTCGTACGAGTACAACGTCAGGGACTTGGTGCCAGAATTTAAGTAGCGCTAGGACTATGGATGAAACTCTCCGATAGACTGGGTACAACTGCCCTGTAGGAGAGATTGATTAAAGTGGAAGACTTAAAGCATAGATGTAAAATATGAATGTGTGAATTTATGGCGTCGGCTTTATGCCGCGTTCCCTCGAAGCCATTCACTCTGTAAATGAGCTTAAAAGCCAACACGTTAGCGGAGAGGAATCCTTGCTGCAGGGTTGTACTCCGATTCCTCTAAATATTTCACTGTGTTTGGTCAGGTTTGGAGGATGCTTCTACTTTGCCAAAATAAACATATTTCAGGAACAAGGAGTTTAGAGGAGACTTGTTTCGAATTGATCTTGATGGGTACTTCTATAATAAAAACCTATCTAACAAGCTGCCGACTTTACTGCGGTGTCATTGGAATTTACGATATCTTAGTATGGAATATATCTATGGATACATAAGAGTTATATTTCTAGAATAATATATTATAGGATATCACAGTTACATGGGGTGGTTTGGCCAATCTTTAATTTGTAATTAGGCTAATTTAAACCACATAATCGTGGGGACAACATTGTTATTGTCAGCAAAAGGCTGACTGATAAAGTTATTGTAGGAAGGGGTAGTGTGGATATGTTACTGTATATATATATAGGGATAGGATTTCTTTTCTTTTTCAAACAGTTCATTCCTGTGTTTGTCTATGTAACCTCTAAATAGGTAAATTGTAAAGATCCTCACCATGTTAAATGTAGACACACCAGTCTGGATCCATGCCTCAAACAGATGCCCGTCGGTTGAGCAATCAAAGTATTCCAAGCAAGAAAAAGTTCTGAAGAGGTCACAGAATAGTTCCAAATAATCATCCTATATTCAGCACACTTAAAAAGAACATCAACGTAGGGCAAGTTGACTCGTTTCGAAACAATTTCGTGTCTTAGTTATGATATGAATAAGACACAGAATTGTGTTGAAACGAGTCAACTTGCCCTACGTTGATGTTCTTTTAAAGTGTGCTGAAAAAAGGTCAATTATTTGGAACTATACTGTAACCTCTTCAGAACTTTTTCTTTCTTGGAATACTATCATCTGAATACCGTATATACTCGTGTATAAGCCGACCCGTGTATAAGCCGACCCCCCTACTTTTGCCCCCAAAACCTGGGAAAACCTATTGACTCGTGTATAAGCCGAGGGTGGACCCCAGCACAGGTATACAGCCCCCAGCAGTGTGGTATACAGCAGCCTCCCCAGTGGTATATACAGGCCCCAGCAGTTTTACAGCAGCAGCCCCAGTGGTATATACAGCAGCAGCCCCAGAGGTATATACAGCAGCAGCCCCAGAGGTGTATACAGCAGCAGCCCCAGAGGTGTATACAGCAGCAGCCCCAGAGGTATATACAGCAGCAGCCCCAGAGGTATATACAGCAGCAGCCCCAGAGGTATATACAGCAGCAGCCCCAGAGGTATATACAGCAGCAGCCCCAGTGGTATATACAGCAGCAGCCCCAGTGGTATATACAGCAGCAGCCTCAGTGGTATACACAGCAGCAGCCCCAGAGGTATATACAGCAGCAGCCCCAGAGGTATATACAGCAGCAGCCCCAGAGGTATACAGGCCACCCACCCGCCACCCCCATCAGTATACAGGCGCCCCCCCCATCAGTATACAGGGCCCCCTCTTGCTGCCGCAAACCTGTAAAATAATAGATCATTATACTTATCCCTGTGGCCGTCCCCGCCGCTGCTCTGCATCGCGCTCCTCCGGGTCTTCATGCCACTTCCGGCTTCTTCTGGCTTCCTCCTCTGGCGCACAGACAATGACGTCATTGCCTGCGCCCACCGGAGGAGGAAACCGGAAGAAGCCGGATAAAGCCGGAGGAGCGCGATGCAGAGCAGCGGCGGGGACGGCCACAGGGATAAGTATAATGATCTATTATTTTACAGGTTTGCGGCAGCAAGGGGGGAAGGCCATGTATACTGATGTGGGGGGGGGCCCTGTATACTGATGGGGGGCAGCGCCTGTATACTGATGGGGGGCAGCGCCTGTATACTGATGGGGGTGGCAGGCGGGCGGCCTGTGCCGTATGACTCGCGTATAAGCCAAGGGGGGGACTTTTCAGCCCAATTTTGGGCTGAAAAACTCGGCTTATACACGAGTATATATGGTACTTCGATTATTTTGTGTTATTTTACATACTGCTGTATAAGTGGTTGTTTATCCCCTTAAGAATACAGTCCACTTTTGTATGTTACTGATTTCTCCAAAAGCTTTAACTTATTTTATTTTAACATCGACATAGTTGTTTAAGGGTTTCTTAATTGCAGATAGAGACGAGCAGATCGATCCATGGAGAACTGAGTTTGAGTTTAACTTCCTGAACACGTCTAATAATTTGAGGTCCCCCAAAAATACTTTCCTAGCACTATTTCCCACAATGTTGAAATATCAGACAATGGGGTTATGTCTTTATTCATTGTTGTTCGGGCCTTCTCATAATACCCACAAAAAAAGTTGAGTCTGTCATGTTAGAGAATTGTATTGATTATGGTAATGACACTCCGATCAAAGTCTGCTCTGAGTGACAGAACAAAATTTCTCTGTATTCTTCATTGGCTAGGGTCACACATGCCGTTCAGTTTTTTTAATGGATCCAATAACAAATCCGTTTTTTTTGGCTGTTTTTTGAGCCTCCTGTGCAGCTATGCATTTTTTGGACTTTGACATTTTTTGCCAAAAATGCTAGAAAAAAACGGATCCGTTAACGGATGGTGCCTTTTTTTAATGGATCCACTTCCCTTAGGGCCCCATGTTAGAAAAATGGATCTGTTTCTTTACTGCACCCAAAAAAATGCTGTTAAAAAACTTATAACAGAGCAGTCACACTTGAGTCCAGAATCCGTTAACAGCATCAGTTTTTGGACTTAGAATTCTAAAGTTGAAAAACTGATGCAAATAACGAATCCAGGGCTTATGTGTGACCCTTGGCATTCTGTAAGTCTGCAGAAATGCGGTTGTCATCTGAGTGCAGTCCAATGACTTCAACACACCATTGAATTGTACGGGTGTCCGCCGTCCGATTTGCATTACATGCTCTGCTTTGTTCTTCTCATGCCTAATCGGAATGAAAAAAGCACTGGTCAATACTACCCCACAGTATAGCATTGGAGCAAGTGCAATTCAATAAAACATCGGACAGCAATTGTAAGAGTCACACGCTCATGTGAGCAAACCCTAAGCCTTTCTCCTATAGAGTGTAAACTCTTATGGTAAGCGGAGTCTTCTCTCTCTCTTTCTCTCTCTCCCTTTCTCCCTCTCTCTCTCCTGTAGAGTATAAGCTCTTGTGATCAGTAGGTTTCTCCCTCCTCTGTAGAATGTAAGTTCTTAAGATCATTGGGGTCCTCCCTCCTCTGTAAAATGTAAGCTTTTGCTTTCAGTGGGGTCTTCCCTCTTCTGTAAAATGTAAGCTCTTGTGATCAGTGGGGTCCTCCTTCTTCTGTAGAATTTAAACTCTTGTGATCAGTGGGGTCCTCCCTGTTTTGTAGAATGTAAGCTCTTGTGATCAGTGGGGTCCTCCGTTTTTAGAGTGTAAGCTCCTAAGGTCAGTGAAGTCCTTCCTCTTCTGTAGAATGTAAGCTCTTAAGGTCAGTGGGATCCTACATCTTCTGTAGGATTTTAGCTCTCATGTTCAGTGGGGTCCTCCCTCTTCTGTAGAATGTACAGTTGTGGCCAAAAGTATTGACACCCCTGCAATTCTGTCAGATAATACTCAGTTTCTTCCTGAAAATGATTGCAATCACAAATTCTTTGGTATTATTATCTTCATTTAATTTTTTTCCAATGAAAAAACACAAATGAGAATGAAGCAAAAAGCAAAACATTGATCATTTCACACAAAACTCCAAAAATGAGCCAGACAAAAGTATTGACACCCTCAGCCTAATACTTGGTTGCACAACCTTTAGCCAAAATAATTGCGATCAACCGCTTCCGGTAACCATCAATGAGTTTCTTACAATGCTCTGCTGGAATTTTAGACCATTCTTCTTTGGCAAAATGCTCCAGGTCCCTGATATTTGAAGGGTTCCTTCTCCAAACTGCCATTTTTAGATCTCTCCACAGGTGTTCTATGGGATTCAGGTCTGGACTCATTGCTGGCCACCTTAGAAGTCTCCAGTGCTTTCTCTCAAACCATTTTCTAGTGCTTTTTGAAGTGTGTTTTGGGTCATTGTCCTGCTGGAAGACAAATGACCTCTGAGGGAGACCCAGCTTTCTCACACTGGGCCCTACATTATTCTGCAAAATTTGTTGGTAGTCTTCAGACTTCATAATGCCATGCACACGGTCAAGCAGTCCAGTGCCAGAGGCAGCAAAGCAACCCCAAAACATCAGGGAACCTCCGCCATGTTTGACTGTAGGGACCGTGTTCTTTTCTTTGAATGCCTATTTTTTTCTCCTGTAAACTCTATGTTGATGCCTTTGCCCAAAAAGCTCTACTTTTGTCTCATCTGACCAGAGAACATTCTTCCGAAACGTTGTAGGCTTTCTCAGGTAAGTTTTGGCAAACTCCAGCCTGGCTTTTTTATGTCTCGGGGTAAGAAGTGGGGTCTTCCTGGGTATCCTACCATACAGTTCCTTTTCATTCAGACGCCGACGGATAGTACGGGTTGACACTGTTGTACCTTCGGACTGCAGGGCAGCTTGAACTTGTTTGGATGTTAGTCGAGGTTCTTTATCCACCATCTGCACAATCTTGCATTGAACTCTCTTGTCAATTTTTCTTTTCCGTCTACATCTAGGGAGGTTAGCCACAGTGCCATGGGGTTTAAACTTCTTGATGACACTGCGCACGGCAGACACTGGAACATTCAGGTCTTTGGAGATGGACTTGTAGCCTTGAGATTGCTCATGTTTCCTCACAATTTGGTGTCTCAAGTCCTCAGACAGTTCTTTGGTCTTCTTTCTTTTCTCCATGCTCAATGTGGTACACACAAGGACACAGGACAGAGGTTGAGTCAACTTTAATCCATGTCAACTGGCTGCAAGTGTGATTTATTTATTGCCAACATCTGTTAGGTGCCACAGGTAAGTTACAGGTGCTGTTAATTACACAAATTAGAGAAGCATCACATGATTTTTTCTAACAGTGCCAATACTTTTGTCCACCCCCTTTTTTATGTTTGGTGTGGAATTATATCCAATTTGGCTTTAGGGCAATTCTTTTTGTGTTTTTTCATTGAAGACAAATTAAATGAAGATAATAATACCAAAGAATTTGTGATTGCAATAATTTTCAGGAAGAAACTGAGTATTAGCTGACAGAATTGCAGGGGTGTCAATACTTTTGGCCACAACTGTAAGCTCTTATGTTCAGTGGGGGTCCTCCCTCTTCTGTAGAGTGTAAGCTTTTAGGATCAGTGAAGTCCTCTTTCTCTATCACTCTCTCTTTCTCTCTCTCGGTCTCTATCCTGGCACTTCCAAAACTCCATCTATTTCGATGCAGCTGCCCAAAACTGGTGAAAAAAAAATCAGAAATCATAAAATTTTTCTACTATTCATAGTGTTTCATGCCTGCCCTGATGTATCAGGATGTTTGTGCTTAATTGGACATTTAAAATATTGAATAAGGTGCTTTCTTACACTGTCCTTGTGAGGATGATTCTTGGTCTTTTATAATAAAGTTCTTGAGTGTTTGCTATCGCTAAGTTTAGGATAGATCTCCATCAATAAAGGATTGAAAGAGATCTACCTCCAGCTGATACTCTCTCTGATACTCAGTGTATATGGTCTGGATCAGGAGGTGTCAAGACGAGAGTTGTGACTATTTAGGTATGTGTGTTTTTCTTTTTAGATAGGATTTGATATAGATCAGGTCTGCTCCAATGGACTATTTCATTGACATTATACCCTGTATTTTGAGAGTGTCTTATCTCACCAGTATTTTAGGTTTCATTTGAAGAAAACCCTATAGCCTTACTATATACTTCCACCAAACTTCACAGCTGGTACAATACAGTCGGGCAGGCAATGTTCTGCATTTGTCAAACATAGACTTGCTCTCCTGATGTCAGATAGAGACGTGTGATCCATCAAGCCATGGAAAACATTTCCACAGCTCCAAAGTACAAACGTAGTTATCTTTTTCTAAGCCGGGTTGATGCGGTTCCTTCTACTATTCAATAAGATCACTCACAGGTGATGAAGAGATATTTAGGAGCGAAGACATTTCATGAATGCACTTGTTACACTGGTTACAAAACCACAGGGGCAGACATATAATTGGCGCAACCTGTTCAATTGCATAGGAGTTCAAGAGATAAGGGAGTCCATTTCCACCTCCAAAGCAGGTGGAATTGTACAGTTGATGAGGTAAGGGACTACAAAGAGCCCATATACTGTTCTTGAACATGGGCCCTCGTTGGTGTCCACCAGACAAAAATGTTAGGAAAGGCAGACCGCATTCCCAGAGTCTGAAAATTACACCTGTGAAAGTGGGACTGAAAGAAAACCTGAAGTCAGTGATTAATGTTTATGTTGAAAAGATGAGTGAATTGTTTCATTTCAAAGTTGCAAGATTTGCTAAAGTTTTCCCAAAAAATGTAATAACACTAAATAAAAAGTAAAGTTTCTAATTGCCTGAAATACATGGTTGACATTTTTATCTTTTCCTCACTGTTGTGCTGTAACATACTTCATGTAGAGTCCTTTGGAGTTTCCTAATCCTTCAGCTGTGAGCCAGGTGTCCTCTCACTATCTAGTTCTATTAAAAATAGCTGCTGCATTCCCTGCCACTGCTTTTATGCAGACTATAATAGTTCATCCTGATTGGCTGAGCCATAGTATGTAATGTGGAACTGTAATTGCAATTATCATTATAAAAAGAGCCAAGCTGGCCGCATCCATGGTGATGTGGGTCTTCTCCAGTTGTGGATTATAATAAGGTCAATCTGGGCGGTAGCCCCAGGCCCAGTGCTGTGGGGGGGCCCAGCAGCCCTGGGTAAATTGCCCCATTATAATCCACCACTGGTCTTCTAGGATTAATACTGTCTTCTACAATTGGTAAAATTACAGAAGTCATCTTGAATGATTCATGTAAATCAGATTACAAACAGTTAACTTTGTCGGAGTCAGCAAATTTCTAAAAAAAAAAACACAATAAATATGATGTACATTAAAATGATCCAGTCATCCCTGATGTGTCTCAATACTTTTAACCATTATATATTTGATCTTGTGCATTGGATAGATATAATCTTCCTTCATTGCCCAATTTTACTTACCTACATCTTACAGTTAGATGGACTTCTTATGTTAACAACTCTATTTCATTTGCCTTAAAGCATAAGAAAAACCTTTTAAGTAAATCACAATGAGGGAAATGTTCTCTACCTTAACATGCCACTTTTTTTCCAGCAATATAGAGCAACAAGTTGAGGAGCGTTACATTTAGGATGATGAGATGGCAGGAATAAGAGATATAAGAAAAAAAAACCTGTAAAAGCAATATAAATTGCAGGATTGTAAAATGCTGAAATAACAAGTGTTCCAGAACTGACATTATATGCTATACTGAAGAATGGAGAATATGTAAGCAAAAGAAGCGTCTTACATTACAGTATAAAATGTTTCCGCACAAGCTGTTGTTAAGGTTAATTAGAAAGTACAGGGGAGTGAAGCATATGAAGTGGCGCAGAGGGAGCGAATACTATACATGTAGTCTTGAAAATCTAAAAACGGATAATTTATTTTTAAAATAAGTGACCATGATGAAACATGACATTTCTGGTTCCCCTACAGAGCCACCCCCTCCATGTCTCATTTATAATTTGGATAAAGGTTATGGCATTCACTCGGCATAATAGGGAGGTGCTGGTTGTACTGGGTATCAGCCCAAATAATGCATCAGAATAAGAATTAATCATACTATCTAGTTTTATTTTTATATTAGCCTTCAGCTCAATCAGGAGCCGTGGCGACTTAATGGATAAACACTCTGTAGGAAGATAGATCTTGTGCGAGCCCAGATAGGTCCACCAGGGTCTTCTCCACTGTTATCTTGATAGTATCAAGCCATCGGGTTGCTGATCCTCCTCTTCACCTTCCACATTCTGTTCTTCCTCCTGTTATGTCCTTCTCTAGTGAGTTTTCTCTTTGTATGATGTGTCCAAAGTAGACAAGTAGTAACTTTGTGATATGTGATTTAAGTGACACGTCTGGCTTGGTATGTTCCAAAATGGATTTGTTTGTTCTTCTTGCCATCCATGGAATTGATAACATCCTTCACGAGCACCACATTTATAAGGCGTCCATTCTTCTTATGTCTTGTTGCTTTATTGTCCATGTTTCACTTCCATATGTTACTACAGAAAAGACCAGATTATGTATGAACTGTGTCTTCATCACCAGTGAAATATGTCTTGATGTGGAGACCTTGTCTAGTGACTTCATTATTGATTTTCCCTTAGTTAATCTATTGACTTCCGGTGTTATCTTTGCATCTTGAGTTATAATTGATCTGAGTAGGTTGAAGTCCTTTACAACTTCTAGTTTGTTGCTGTCCATCTCACGTGTCCTGTCTTACCTGGCAGTAGTCAATATCTCTATCTTCTTTGTGTTGAGTAGCAGTTCCATTTTGGAGCTTTCCATCTTGTCACTCCATAATAAACCCTTTATTCCATCTACACTTGATGTCTTAGATTGTTGATGATTCTTCAACCAATTTTGATTCCTTCTTCTTTTTTGGCAAGTGCAGTCTTCCTGATAATATGGTAGCTTCTGCATATAAATTGAAAAGAAATTGTGACCGGATGCCGCCTTGTCTGATGCATCGCTCTACTTTGAACCATGATGTGTCACCATATTCCATTCGGAATGTTGCTTCTTGGTCAATGAACCTTTGCATTGACCAAGAAACAACAGTCCGAATGGAATATGGTGATATCATCATGGATCAACGTAGAGCGAGGCATCAGACAAGGTGGCATCCGAATGAGTCTGATCAGATGGTTTGGCACACCCATATATTTCATGGTACTCCAAAGCTTCTGGTGATTAACACATTCGAAAGCTTTGCTATAGTCGACAACCAAAAATAGAGCTCCTTGTTGTATTCTTTTGCCTTTTCCATTATCAATCTCATGTTACATCTTTTGTTCCTCTGTCTTTTCTGAAACCTGCTTGTTCTTCTGATAACTCTTTGTCAAAGTAAGGCTATACAAAGTAAGTATACTACCGTATATACTCGTGTATAAGCCGACCCGTGTACAAGCCGACCCCCTACTTTTGCCCCCAAAATCTGGGAAAACCTATTGACTCGTGTATAAGCTGAGGGTGGACCCCAGCACAGGTATACAGCCCCCAGCAGTGTGGTATACAGGCCCACGCAGTGGTATACTGGCCTCCCCAGTGGTAGTATACAGCCCCCAGCAGTGTGGTATACAGCAGCCTCCCCAGTGGTACATACAGGCCCCAGCAGTGTTACAGCAGCCTCCCCAGTGATATATACAGCAGCAGTCCCAGTGGTAGTATACAGCAGCCCCAGAGGTATATACAGCAGCCCCAGGGGTATATACAGCAGCCCCAGAGGTATATACAGCAGCCCCAGAGGTATATACAGCAGCCCCAGTGGTAGTATACAGAAGCCCCAGAGGTAGTATACAGCAGCCCCAGTAGTAGTATACACAGCAGCAGCCCCAGGGGTATATACAGCAGCAGCCCCAGAGGTATATACAGCAGCAGCCCCAGGGGGTATATACAGCAGCAGCCCCAGGGGGTATATACAGCAGCAGCCCCAGGGGGTATATACAGCAGCAGCCCCAGGGGGTATATACAGCAGCAGCCCCAGGGGGTATATACAGCAGCAGCCCCAGGGGTATATACAGCAGCAGCCCCAGGGGGTATATACAGCAGCAGCCCCAGGGGTATATACAACAGCAGCCCCAGGGGGTATATACAGCAGCAGCCCCAGGGGGTATATACAGCAGCAGCCCCAGGGGGTATATACAGCAGCAGCCCCAGGGGGTATATACAGCAGCAGCCCCAGAGGTATACAGACCTCCCCCCCATCAGTAGTATACAGGGGCCCCAGCTGTATACAGCAGACCCAGCTGTATACAGCCCCCCCCGTGGTATCCAGGGCCCCCCTTGCTGCACACCTGTAAAGTAAGATGTCAGTATACTTATCGCTGCCACCGCCGCCGCCGCTCCGCTGCTCGGTCACCGCGCTGCTCCGGGTCTTCATGCTTCCTTCTCCGACGCTCGAACAATGACGTCATTTCCTGTGCGCCGGAGAAGGAAGCATGAAGACCCGGTGCAGCGCGGTGACCGAGCAGCAGAGCGGCGGCGGCAGCGATAAGTATACTGACATCTTACTTTACAGGTGTGCAGCAAGGGGGGCCCTGGATACCACGGGGGGGCTGTATACAGCTGGGGCTGCTGTATACAGCTAGGGCTACCGTATATACTCGTGTATAAGCCGAGGGGGGACTTTTCAGCACATTTTTTGTGCTGAAAAACTCGGCTTATACACGAGTATATACGGTAAATAGTATACTATTTAGTGTCATGTATTTTAGTCAGGCTATAGGTGCAACAAAATAGCAGGAATGGGTGCATATGCGACATAAATTGGCACGACATTTGGATCAGCCTCTGGTCTTTGTCACATAGTCGCACTCAGTTAAAGGAATGAAGATGTTGCATTGAAACGTCTCACCAATTTACGTTGCATATTCCCTTATTCCTGACTCAATGATATTTTTTTGCACCAAGAAACGGAGTGAAATTCATGATACTCAAGAGTGCGGATGTTTCTTATTATCATCATTTATATTGTGGATGTCTTTTCATTAGTTAGAGTAATCTTCATTTAAAAAAAAGAGCAAAGCAGGTCAATCTCCAAACTGCCGTATCAATTAGAAGATAAATAAGGCTCTTCAATAATGGTGAAGAAATGGAACCAACTAGAAATGACCAGATTACCAACTGGAAACCACATTTTCTAAATAAAAATACAATGTGCAGAATTATGAGGCAAGTTGTATTGTAGAGGATTATCTTTATTATTGATCAACAACTATGTTCTCAATCAACCCAAAAGACTCATAAATATCAAAGCTTCATATTTTTGGAAGTTGGAGTGTGTTTTTTTAGAGTTGCGATCTTAGGAGGATATCTGTGTGTGCAGGTAACTATTACTGTGCAGAATTATTAGGCAACTTAATAAAAACCAAATATATTCCCATCTCACTTGTTTATTTTCACCAGGTAAACTAATATAACTGCACAAAATTTAGAAAAAAACATATCTGAGATGCAAAAACAAAACCCCCCAAAAATGAGTGACCTTTCTTTATGATGTCACTCAGCAGACCTTCCATAGATTCTGTCAGTTGCTTGATCTATTTACGATCAACATTGCGTGCAGCAGCCACCACAGCCTCCCAGACACTGTTCCCAGAGGTGTACTGTTTTCCCTCCCTGTAGATCTCACATTTTAGGAGGAACCAGAGGTTCTCTATGGGGTTCAAATCAGGTGAACAAGGAGGCCATGTCATTATTTTTTCTTCTTTTAGACCTTTACTGGCCAGCCACGCTGTGGAATAGTTGGATGGATGTGATGGAGCATTGTCCTGCATGAAAATCATGTTTTTCTTGAACGATACCGACTTCTTCCTGTACCACTGCTTGAAGAAGTTGTCTATTAGAGACTGGCAGTAGGTTCGGGAGTTGAGCTTCACTCCATCCTCAACCCGAAAAGGTCCCACAAGTTCATCTTTGATGGTACCAGTCCATACCAGTACCCCACCTCCACCTTGCTGGCGTCTGAGTCGGAGTGGAGCTCCCAGCCCTTTACTGATCCAGCCTCTGGCCCATCCATCTGGCCCATCAAGAGTCACTCTCATTTCATCAGTCCATAAAACCTTTGAAAAATCAGTCTTAAGATATTTCTTGGCCCAGTCTTGATGTTTTTTCTTGTGTTTCTTGTTCAAAGGTGGTTGTTTTCAGCCTTCCTTAACTTGGCCATGTCCCTGAGTATCTCACACCTTGTGTTTTTTTGTACTCCAGTAATGTTGTCGCTCTGAAATATGGCAAAACTGGTGGCAAATGGCATCTTGGCAGCTTCACGCTTGATTTTCCTCAATTCATGGACAGTTATTTTGCGCCTTTTTTTTTGCCCAACATGCTTCTTGCGACCCTGTTAACTATTTGCCATGAAACGCTTGATTGTTCAGTGATTACGTTTCAAAGGTTTGGCAATTTCAAGACTGCTGCATCCCTCTGCAAGACAGCTCACAATTTTGGACTTTTCAGAGCCCGTCAAATCTCTCTTCTGACCCATTTTGCCTAAGGAAAGGCATTTGCTTAATAATTAAAAACACCTTATATAGGGTGTTGATGTCATTACACCAAACCCCTCCTCATTACAGAGATGCACATCACCTGATTTACTTAATTAGTAGTTGGCTCTCAGCCTATACAGCTTGGAGTAGGACAACATGTATAAAAAGTATCATGTGATGAAAATACTCCTTTGCCTAATAATTCTGCACACAGTGTACTATTTCTTCACTATAATTTGAGTGCCTTGTTTATCTTCTAAGAGGGGGTCTTCATTATCTCTTAGTCACCACAGCTGGCAATCATAACTGGTATTATGTTAGCTTTTAAAAAGAGGACCTGTCACCCCCTGGTACTTTCAAAAGTGACAGCACCACTCAATGCAGCATGTCTGCTACATTCAGGGAAACTGTGTGCTAAGGCTCTATCCCCCCTGTACCCCCCAAAAAACACTTTGCAAACATTACAGTTAAGAGGTCCCGTGGGTTGGGTCTGATTAAGAGGTGCTCGCTGCTGACACAATCCTCCCTGCCTCCTCCTGGTGTGTTCCGCCCCTCAACAAAAGGGAGAGGGATGATAACCACATCAAGTTCCCACCACCATCACAGTAGTGATATTCAGAGACTCTATTACCAGTATAATGACAGCCCAATTTTTTCCACAGAAATCACATTGAGGTAGTACACCAACATCCCCATTCAGATCTGCTCCTCTATGTGGAGCTACTCACAAGAGTCACCATCAGGAGACCTGCTCTTCATAGCAGTTTGTAGACCTTGTGCTAATGCACCAAGCTGGAATACAGCCATAAGCTACACATCATGAACTTGTGAACCACATGTGGCTCCCGAGCAGCAGGGTGGGGACCCCTGGCTTACTCTATAGAAGAGAGAGAAAGAGGGCCCCACTGACTGTAATAGCAATAAGAACTGACATTCTATAGAGCAGATACATTAATATAGAGAGAGAACCCTGCTGACTAGAAGAACATACACTCTATAGGAGACACATACCTACTTAAATGCCAGCATTCCAAAAGTCACTGTGATATCACTGCAGAATCATTGTGATGCCATCTCTATCTTACTAACTATTCTGATCCAAGATGTTTTTTTCCTTCAGAGTAAGCAAGAGTCATCAAAGTTTTCATGAGGGTCCTTCTTATTCAATTCAGTTTATTATTTATTATTATAGCACCATTTATTCCACGGCACTTTACATGTAAAGAGGGGCATACATAGACAAGTACAATAATTATGAACAATACAAGACACACAGGTATAGAGAGAGGACCCTGCTCATGAGGGTTCATAGTCTACAAGGTATGGGTGAGGATGCAGTAGGTGAGGAGAGAGGACCCTGCCCATGAGGGCTCACAGTCTACAAGGGATGGGTGAGGATGCAGTAGGTGAGGAGAGAGAACTCTGCCTATGTGTGGTCACAGTCTACAAGGGATGGGTGAGGGTACAGTAGGTGAGGAGAGAGGATCCTTCCCACAAGGGCTCACAGTCTACATGGGATGAGTGAGGATACAGAAGGTGAGGAGAGAGAACCCTGCCCACAAGGGGTCGCCGTCTACAAAAGATGGGTGATGACACAGTAGGTGAGGGGAGAGGACCCTGCCCGTCAGGGCTCACAGTCCAAATAGTTCAAATAAGCTTTATTGGCAGGACCAAAATACAATTAGTGTTGCCAAAGCAAGAAAGATAAGTGTGACAGGTGAGGGGATGGGGGGTTATGTGGATGGGTTGACGGGGACACAATTTTTGGGCAATAAGGGTCAATTCAAGAGTCTTACGTTCCTCTCAGCTTATGACATATGGTGACATATTGGGCAGTCATCTCCACCATTGATTCCTCTTCCTCCAGTAGAAAGTAGAAAGCATAATTTGACTATCATGACATTGTAAGTTCATCATCTGTTAATCTTAGATATGAAACTAAGTCATAAGAAACAGAAAAGGCACCTTATTTCAAGTTTAAAATGGTATTATTCATTAAGGAAGACCCGCCTCTGAGGGGCTATATTGGATATGAAGGGAAGTTCTAACATGTCACTGACACGTAGGTCCTCCTGCTGACAATGTATCGGGTCCGGAGAATGATCTTTTGACATTGTAAATGAAAGATTTCTCTTTATTTCATGCTGACGTATAAAAACTGTCATTTACAGTTTTTGCTCCTGTGTTTTCGGACCAAGTTCTCCTGCTTTTCTTTATGTGACGTGGTAGCAGTGAAGCTTGCTGCACACCACTCCTGGACCATGTTCACAGGCTCTTATCATTTTATCATACATACAAGTAGGGCTGGGCGATTTTGGGAAAAATCAAAATCTCGATTTTATTTAAACCTATGGACGATTTTCGATTTAAATCTCAATTTTTTTTCTATTTTTTTATATATATTATAGAATATATAAAGAGGGCGAGGGGATACAGGACCCAGCAGGTATAGAATATATAAGGAGGGGGGGAGGATACAGGACCAAGGTATATAATCTATAAGGAGGGGGAGGGGATATAGGACCAGTCACCCAGGTATTATATAATCTGTAAGGAGGGGGAGAGATATAGGACCCAGGTATAGAATATATAGGGAGGAGGATGGAATATAGGACCCCGCACCAGGTATATAATATATAAGGAGGGGAAGAGATATAGGACACAGCAGGTATAGAATATATAAGGAGGGGGAGGGATATAGGACACAGGTATATAATATGTAGGGAGGAGGATGGAATATAGGACCCGGTCCCCAGGTATAGAATATATAGGGAGGAGGGATGGGATATAGGACACAGATATAGAATATATAGGGAGGAGGATGGGATATAGGACACACAGGTATAGAATATATGAAGGGATATAGGACACAGACACAGGTATATAATATATAGGGAGGGGAGGGGGATGGGATATAGAACACCGGTATATAAAAGGAGGGGGATGGGATATAGAACACAGCAGGTATATAGTATATAGCGGAGGGAGGGCTATATATGGACAGAGCTCGGTTTATACACAGATTACACACACACACAACAGGATGCCTCCGCTGTGTTGTCCCCTCAGTAGTGCTGTCCCCCCCCCTCCCCCCCTCCGTGACCCCCCAGTTCCCCTCTTGCTGCCACCCGGTGTCTCCGCCTCACACTACATAGACCGCCGCTGCCTGTGAGATCGCGCCGACCGAACATTCCAAATGTCACGAGATTCCTTGTCAGCCCTGCTCACTGCGCGAACACGCATTAACTCTTAGCCACCCGGATCTTCTAGGCAGCGCTCCGGCCGCCATTTTTAATCGAATTTAACGATTTGGCATAATTCCAAATCGTGGCCACAGCAGGGGGGGCGAATTAATCGAATTAATTCGATTAATCGCCCAGCCCTACATACAAGTATCTTAGATACCAAAGTGATAAACAAACATTCTTAACAGGAAAGTTTTGATATACTTTTTTTTTTGCGAAAGTCACCAAAATGATGTTATAGATCTCTTCCATCCAACATGTCATCATTTCCACAGCAAAGTACCTTAATCTAAGCTATTTTTTAATTCACCACAAATGGGAGTAATGGATTACAAAGACCCAAAAAGTCCAGCTTGAACAGTCTGATGGGGCACCAAGAAACAGAAAAAGGATGGATAGTTAGAAATAATTGAGTAAACGTTCTTTAGCCTTTTAAATATCACAACGCGTTTTGGCCATTTGCTGCCTTCATCGGGTATTACAAGGACCTGAAACAGGACCTGCGGTGACACCATCCAGATCATGTGACTTGTTGATCTCCGGCGTGCCGTCCAGCAAAGATTGTGGGGTGTGCGTTACACACCAGAGACTTCCCTGTTCAAGTTAGTTTATATTAGGTTATTTCCTTCCACCTTTTGGCTACTAGGTAATACCGAATAGCGCACCCACCCTTCTCTATTTTATTTTGCATGCTCCATAAAAAGTCCAGCTGGACATTCATCATTTTTGACTCCATTCTCTTTAACTCGGATATCAAATGTAAAATGAAGACAAGTACTACTAAGAGTGCGTTTATATACACTTAAGGTGGTGTCACACCTGGCGACGTCGCTAGCGACATAGCCGAAAAAGTGATGTATCAGCGATGTCGCTAGCGACGTCGCGCTGTGTAAATGAGCGGCGTGACCGCGTTTTATCGCTGGTCGCAGGTTGACAGGTTTACGGGAAGAACCGTAAACCTGTCAACCGGCGACCTGCGATAAGGCTGGATCGCGCCGTGCGACATCGCCAGAGCGATGTTGGCGGTGATCCAGCCTATACCGCAACATTGCTGCGGATCACTCGCTGGGCTGAGCCCAGCCCAGCGAGCGATGTCACCGCCCGCATCGCTGCGGTGTCGCCGGCCGCAGCGATGCTGTGTGACAGCTGGCCAGCGATGTCGGAAGCGAGCGGGCACCCGCGCATAGCTTCCGACATCGCTGGCCAGATCGTGCTGTGTGACGGCACCATAAGAATTCACATAGTATGGTGTGTTTTGGAGAGAGGGCGTCTAGTCATCTAGATTGCTCCATTTCTTTTGTTATAGAGTGGAGAAAACCTATGAAGGACTGTCCTGTGTAATCCTGTCCGCAGCCTCTAAAAAGGGATTAGGTTTCAAGATAAAACATCACATTTAATTAAACGTTTAACACCAGTGGAAATTAAAAATATAAGAAAAACAAATAAAAGAGACAACAGTAAACGTGTTTCGAGCCACAAGAGCTCTTAATCTTGCTCAAGATTTCTTAAACCCAGCGCCATAAAAGGGACAGTTTTTATCTTCGATGTGAAGACCGGTTTCATCTATGTATAACAATAGTCATAGTGGTGTAGATACATATGTGTTTTCAGCATCAAATACTGAGGATTTAACTTTGAAATGCGAGGGCCTTGCCTTTTGGCAAATCTTTCATGTTGAACTGGCACGATGCAATTGTAACTGCAAAGGTTTTTTGTTTTTAGTATGTGGCACTGAATGAGTTAACTTATGTTAAAACCAATTGGGTGTGATCAGATATTTTTCATTCAGGGCTTGACAGAAAGGTTTGTAATGTGATACATCGAAACTTAGCTGCACTTACTAATCATGCAGGAGTTTAGACCAGGAGATCAGAGCTGTGTCCTTACATCTCACACTCAGAAACATAAGCTTATGAGGGGGGCGTGTTCTTTTTCTGCTGTGCTGCTGTGCCTTGTTATGATTGGTCAGCAGCATACAGGGAGCAGGAGTACACGCCCCAAGTGAAATCTATCTGGTAACACCCACTTGAACTTATCAAAAGTTAACTCATTAGGTGCCAAATACTTTGATTGCTAATATCTCTACAATGAAAAGAGGTAAAATAACAAATATCTATATTTTTGTATAAATATGTTTGTTTTATTTTACTGTCTTACATTTTTGTAAGACGGACAAGGTTACATGCAATTCTGATTTTAGGAACTGAATTCAGGTTCTTCAGTTTGAAAGTTACCCGCTATTTACTGGATAGGTAGTAACTCTCCAAACGCTCATGGTCTGACAACCGGGGCTTCCACCAATTGCAAAAACTGAACAGGGTTCTGAAGAGCCCTGCTGATTGGAGTGGTGGTCGATCATGCGCAATGCCGCTCCATTCATTCTAATGGCAGGACTGAAGTCCAGCACAAGCTCTGTGTTCGACAATCTCCCGTAAAGAATAAATGGAATGGCAGATCCCCACCTCTCCATTCATAGAAGGCTCTATAGGGTCCTGGTTCTTGGGATCAGACAGACCCCCAGCAGTCAGACCCCAGCAGTCAGACCCCCAGCAGTCAGACCCCCAGTATTGGGGAAGTGATCTCTGATCCAATGGATCAGGGATAACAATGAACCTCTTTACGATAAACATAGAAGGAAACCTTCATGTTGTGTATTGCCCAAGGTCACCGTGTTTTGAAAGCTGCCCGCTATACACTGATCAGTTATGATAATATAACCACACGCAGATAATATAACTGATTATACGGTGACAATGGCATCTGTTAAAGATTGGAATATACAGTATCAGGCAGTAAATGAACAGTCGGTTCATGAAAATGAAGCAAAAATGGGCAAGTGTAAGGATCTGAATGACAGGTTGCGATGAGTCAGAGCATCTATGGAATAACAGGTCTTGTGAGTTGTTCTAGGTTAGCGGTAACGAGTAACGAGAACACAATAAAGGACAACTGGTGACGGGTTCATGGTGGTTCAAGGCTTAGTAATGCACATAGGCGAAGGCTATCCTGTCTGACTTTAATGCTACAGAAGAGCAATTGTTAGACTACCTGCTACAAAGATCATTCTTTCTATGGTATGAAGGCATCAGAACACACAGGGAATTATAGATTACTGGTAGATTTTGCTGCCCCATCAAAAGCCCTCCAATGGGCACATAAGCACCAGAACGAGACTATTGAATTTATTGAGGATGATGGCAAAGAGTTCAAAGTGTTAACCTCACCTACAAATTCCCTATGTTTCAATTTAACTGAGGATTAGACCCCCAATATCCATCTGTGCATATCTTTAACACATAAAACCATTCATTTCAGTCTTATGTGTTTTTTCTGATACATATGACATGGAAATTATTATAATAATAATAACAATTATTTTTATTATCATTTATTCATAGAGCATCATTGACTCCATGGTGCTGTACATGTGAAATGGTTACATATAAAACAAGTGAAAAATACAGTGAACTAACTGACAATGACAGACTGGTACAGAGGGGAGAGGATCCTCCCCTTGCAGGCTTGCATTCTATTGGGTAACGGGGAGGGAGACAGTAGGTTGGGTCATCTCCGATGGGGGTGGGCGCCGGGTCTGATGGTGGTGAAGCACTGGCTCCGATGGTGGAGCACCAGGTCTGGTGGTGGTGTAGTGCCAGTTCCGATGGTGGTGGAGTGCCGGCTCTGATGGTGGTGGAGCACCATGTCTGGTGGTGTTGGAGCCCTGGTTATGACTTGGATATCACACGTTTGACACACAAATTCACATAGATGACACATGGATGGACTGAATGGAATGTTCCACACATGTGTTTTTTGTGTGCACATGTGATGGAGACCTTATTGAGATGTGGGAAATTAGTTCAATGAGTAATAGAGTATACTGACATTACAGCCAGGGATCACAGAATATAAGAGTATATAGACATTACAGCCAGGGATCACAGAATATAAGAGTATATAGACATTACAGCCAGGGATCACAGAATATAAGAGTATATAGACATTACAGCCAGGGATCACACAATATAAGAGTATACAGACATTACAGCCAGGGATCACAGAATATAAGAGTATACAGACATTACAGCTGGGGATCACAGAATGTAAGAGTATACAGACATTACAGCCGGGGATCACAGAATATAAGAGTATACAGACATTACAGCCGGGGATCACAGAATATAATAGTATACAGACATTACAGCTGGAGATCACAGAATATAAGAGTATACAGACATTACAGCCGGGGATCACAGAATATAACAGTATACAGACATTACAGCCGGGGATCACAGAATATAAGAGTATACAGACATTACAGCCAGGGATCACAGAATATAAGAGTATACAGACATTACAGCCGGGGATCACAGAATATAAGAGTATACAGACATTACAGCTGGAGATCACAGAATATAAGAGTATACAGACATTACAGCTGGGGATCACAGAATGTAAGAGTATACAGACATTACAGCTGGGGATCACAGAATATAAGAGTATACAGACATTACAGTCAGGGATCACAGAATATAAGAGTATACAGACATTACAGCCAGGATCACACACTATAAGAGTATACAGACATTACAGCCGGGGATCACAGAATGTAAGAGTATACAGACATTACAGCTGGGGATCACAGAATATAAGAGTATACAGACATTACAGCTGGGGATCACAGAATGTAAGAGTATACAGACATTACAGCTGGGGATCACAGAATGTAAGAGTATACAGACATTACAGCCAGGATCACACACTATAAGAGTATACAGACATTACAGCCGGGGATCACAGAATGTAAGAGTATACAGACATTACAGCTGGGGATCACAGAATATAAGAGTATACAGACATTACAGCCGGGGATCACAGAACATAAGAGTATACAGACATTACAGCTGGAGATCACAGAATATAAGAGTATACAGACATTACAGCTGGGGATCACAGAATGTAAGAGTATACAGACATTACAGCCGGGGATCACAGAATATAAGAGTATACAGACATTACAGCTGGAGATCACAGAATATAAGAGTATACAGACATTACAGCTGGGGATCACAGAATGTAAGAGTATACAGACATTACAGCTGGGGATCACAGAATATAAGAGTATACAGACATTACAGTCAGGGATCACAGAATATAAGAGTATACAGACATTACAGCCAGGATCACACACTATAAGAGTATACAGACATTACAGCTGGGGATCACAGAATGTAAGAGTATACAGACATTACAGCTGGGGATCTTAGAATATAAGAGTATACAGACATTACAGCCAGGGATCACAGAATATAAGAGTATACAGACATTACAGCCGGGACACACAATATAAGAGTATACAGACATTATAGCTGGGGATCTTAGAATATAAGAGTATATCCGACGTTTTTCTGCATGATTAGACACATCCATTACACGGACACATACGGTATATAAGAATATCTCAGGACAGAACATTTTTTTTTAGCACAACCAATTGTGGAACTTACCTTTAATCTAAGGTCTATTAATTAAAATGTGCAATTATTTGTGTCTCACTCCTTTAAGGCCCCTTTCACATAGGCGTTTTTGAAAAAAAAGCAGCAGATTTACCGCATCTGCCACATTTTCCGCCTAACGGCCGTACTTGCTGTGGAGCCGCATGCGTTTTCTATGGGGCTTGCAGAAAGTGCGGTTTTGCCGGCTGCGGCACATGCAGCACTTGCGGCCGCGAAAAAAAAAAGCGGTCAGCAGCATTTTTTTTTTAGTGGCCACAAGTGCTGCATCTGCACTTGTGGCACCTGACGCACCTGACCGCAAGCCCCATAGACAATTTTGTCCGATTTTGTGGTAATGCAGCCCTATGGTGCCGAACAGGGCTAGATGGCAGTGTTTTTCCATTCGGTTTTTGTGCCGGGCACAAAAATTCTGTCAAACAGAATTCTGTCGACAGAAAATCGGATCCGGCAGCCTGACACCTAGTGCTGAAGCTCAGCGCCCGCCGGTGCTGAACTTCAGCACCTGGAGCTGTCCTCTGCTGAGATTTCAGGACCCCGGCTAGCTCCCCGCAAGCGGCGATCCTGATATTTCAGCAGGGGAGAACTTCTGCTGCAGCGATGTGCCGAATTTGGCAGAAGACAGGACCGGAGTGCATATTTGCCCTATGGTTCTGTTTGTCCGGGCCAGTCTGGTTCTGTCCGGTGTTTCCTGCAAAACATCGGCCAGAACCTGACACACCAAAGTCGTGGTGTGAAGCCGGCCTAACACTTTAGGTTTTCTCAAAAATTGCTTGAAATGACGGAATATCTGTTTGGAAGGACGATGGGACTCATTCAGTCCGGTGCCCACAGACAATAAGGTAAAATTGGCTTAAAGGTGAAGGTTGGGCAAAGACCAAACTGGAAACATAAGGTTGTGCATAAGAGTTGTAAATTATGAGGCACACCATTGTTGCTAAATGATTTGCAACTTTCCCTTGGTTAATTTACTAGATTTGCTGGAAGACATCAAGGATATGGAGTGACAGAGCAGTGTTTTTAAGGATGGCACTTTGGAATAGTAGAGACGAATAGGTAAGTAGGCGCCTTGGAACAGCAGAACGAAATGAGAGTAGCAAAGCTGAGTTTGTCTGGAGATTCTCTAGAGATTGGGTGTAGTGGAAGCCAACAGTATCCTCCTCTTTACAATCTAGGATGTACCTCACTCTATTAGACCTCAAATATGATCTAATTACTTTAAGGCTGGAGAACAACCTCTCTACGCTAACTTGACTTGGCGGCAAAGTTCCTCTTTGAGACAGGCAAAACTACAAGTTTTTCCACTCCTTAATGGAAATGCCAGGAGTTAAATGTTCAGTTTGTCATTGTTTAGTCACTGTAAAAACTCTTTCCCAAACTCTTTCTCAATGTCAGAGTCGGTCCATTTTATGCTGATTTGGACTCCACCAACGTGGATACCGACTCCACAACTCTAACTCCTCCAAAATGGGCACTGACTCTGATCTACAACTTCGAATCCATGGCTCTGACTCTACCAAAATGGACTCTGACTCTGACTCCACAACTCCAACTAAAATTCTTTCCCAAAGTCAGAGTTGGTCCATTTTATACGGACTACTTACTCCACCAAAATGTATACCGACTCCAGCTCCACAGCACTGTTTATAATGTATAGCTACTGATTGGAGTTTCCCTTTAACAAAGACATTTCGTAGCGATACACCTGGAAATGAATGCCCCTGCCTCTTATGATTGAAGGGTGCTCCTCGAGAGTGACATGTTGAGGTTTTACCTTGTTGACTTATTCAGGAACGCAGTGCTCAGGTTGACAGATACACAGCGATGTAGATTACACGTGTCAGTCTCTGACAGTTGTAATTATGCTCTCCGCTGTGCGTCTGTTGCATGCTTACTTTACAAATCTCAATCTGTTTTCTTCAATGTAAAGAATGCATGTCTTGAGGCAGAGAAAACATCTTTCCTTAAAGGGAACCTGTCCCCCCTTTGGGCGTTCTAAACTGTGCCCACCATCTATAACATGCTGTAATAGGGGTTCCTGTAACCCCTCTACGTGCCCAGATGTCCCCCTGCATGCCTGATGTGGGGTAGGGGACTCGCTTGGCAACGGAAGTGACACCAACAACCGTATATTAACGTAATACACTACAGCAGTTTATTATTTTACTGTCACACTACATACATTGGTCAACATATATGATATACATAGAACATATGACTAGCCTAGGGTATGGGGACTCAGGTATCTGGGCCCTCTACTGCGTTAGGGATGTCACTGGTGGCCTGCCCAGACTCGTGGCCCTGGTGGTCAACTAAAAAGGGGTAGTTGCAATGGGAATAAATGTTTTCAAATTTATCGTGACTCCACCTATAGTATCTGGTAATTGCACCAACGCTGCATAGGGCCTCCAGGGATGATGGATGAGCAGCTAGTTGTTGAAGCTCCCCACAGGCGGAGCTGGTTCCCTAGGGTGTTTGGTTTTGATGATGAAGATGGAGCAGGGATTTGGCCAGACTGTTGGCTAACGGGACAGTCTCTGTGGATGGCAGGGGCGTGGGTAAGGAACCGACACACACACCGCTGGTTGTTCTTTAAATTTTACTGATAAGATTGCAGGTAAATGTCCAGAGCACTGCCGGGTGTTCAGGATGCACTTCTGGGTCTCCACAGCAAGTGAGTATAAGGCCTCCTTGACTCTTTCCCCGTGTGTGTGAAGCCCCTGCCCCGTGTGTAACTTGTCTGGCCTCCTCTGCTCTCTCTTATCACCTGTGTTATCGGTGGGACACCCTCGATGGACTACCGCTGTTCTTCTCTCCACGGTGCCTGGCTCCCTGGTGAGTGACTGCGCAGATGCCCTGGAGACTGAAGTCTCCACGGTGGACCGGTATTCTCTACTGGGCCAGGTGCTTTCCAGTAGACTTGGACTCCATTGTCCGGTGTGCTGTTTGTGTGAACCTAACACTGGCTCTTCAGTTCCCACTTAGTTCTCTCTGTTCTCCTTGCCTTCCGACCCCACTCTTGGGCCTTGCAGGACTACTCGGAGGCTGTTCAGGGTAACTGGTTCGGGCCTAACAGAGCACCAACCACCAGTATGTCTTCACAGCTCTTGTAGCGTCTGCACACTCCAACTAACTCTGCCCCCAGCACCAGTATTGTTAGGGGATCTTGCCTAAAGGCAGCAAGTTAAGCTCCCCCTACTGTGCTGGGGTGGAAGGTGTTGTTTGTATACCCACTGTGGAATCCCATCCCTGCTGTAGGTGAGCCTGTGGTTCCCTGTGTCAGCAGGGTGCCACACATATTTACACAATAACGTTATTCACATAGTAACACTACAATTCACATAACAGAATATGACATCATACATCAACCAGGAGCAGTAATCACATCTCCATGGAACACCAGGAGCATTAACGACAGCTTCGATGGTGGTTACGGCCGCCTGGCATTATCTACTCCTTTATTTACACATAATACATATTCAACAGAACATATCGACATCCCAATCTGTTCTAATGGTGGCTATGCCCACCCGGCAGTATTTACATAAAGGCATTATTTAGATAGACCTTCATACATGTATTTACATATGAACGAGACCCTTACAGACCCACAGGGATCCAGTATGCAGGCGGTACACCCCTGTTCACACGGGCCACACAGTCTCTGATATACGAACACACAAGACTTTCACTGACCTACAGGGACCCGGTACACAGCCGGTACACCCCTGTTCACACAGGTCATACAGTCTCTAACAGGCTGCTAAGCTGCGCACAGCCTCCACACACATACACACATACAGTCCATCATACAATATTTACAAGGCACAGACGAGGGTTTAGGCCAACTGAGCTACCGGGAAATCAAGGCATCCCCAAGATCTCCTCACCACATGCTCTTCAGGTCGCTATCTGCCCCCAAGCCTCCATACCAAACAGGTCTCTAGGACCATGGCTGCACCCACATGTCCGAGCGAGCATCCCCCAGGTTCAGCCAGGACCCCCATACGCTCAGGTGCTCCACCAACCTCTAAGTCTGGCCGCAGGCTCCATACGAGTCAGAGGGACAGGTGTCTCCCACATGGAGAGGGCAAGCTTCCCTCAAAGTCCCAAAGGGACGAGATTCCTCTGCATCACATCCTCTCCCTCAAGGTACCGTCACACAGGGAGATATCGCCTGCGATGTTGCCGGCAACTGAGGGGCGTGGCCAGGTTGCGGCGACATCGCCGGAGAGTTGCCTCGTGTGACAGGGCGATAATCAGGGAAAAATCGCCTGAGTAACATCGCCAGGTTTCCCAACAATGCCTGATCGCCCTGTGTAACGCGGCAACCTGCAATGTTGCGGGCGATTCCGCCTATCTCCAACATTGCGAGTTATCGCTCGCTGGGTTGCTAGGCAACCCAGCGAGCGATAGCCGCGGCAACTAGCCGGCGACATCGCTGGTAAGTTGCTCAGTCTGACATCTCCCCGGCGAGGTTGTCAGGGATGCGCGCTCCCGCGATCGCCGGCGATATCTCCCTGTGTGATGGTACCTTCAGAGGATCATTCTGTTCCGCCTTCCCTGACTCACAGCCCTGCCAGACACACCCACCTGGGAAGCCGTGGTCAATCAGGCACACACAGACCTATCAGAAACAAAGTCCGGATTGGTTTATATAAATATAGTGGGCCCCCACATTGTGATCAACTAAGAGGTCCCGTCTCAGCAAGAACATACTCTCATTAATATAATAGAACAGGAGGAACCTAGAGTATCATGCAAAAAAAACATTTAATTGTGAGCAATGATGGTGACAATACAGGAGACAGTATAAAATACACAGAAAAGTGGCCACTTAGATCTCCTTAGACATATAAGCCGTGTTAGGGTAGAATCTCCAGTCGCTTGATGTACCAATAGGCTCCACAATGGTATGTGGACTATCCAGTGATAATAGGGTGCAAATGCATTCAAATAGTACAGATTGCTACAAGAGCAAAAAGTAGTTCAAATAGACACTGGTATGTTCACCACCCCGCAGTGATAGCCTCATATCAGACCCCAAACATATGGTAACACCTCATTACGCATAATGGACATACCCATGGCACCAAAGAGAACTCAATGCCTCATAGGTGTCAACCATCCAGTGGTCACCAAAAGGAAAAAATAGGCCCCAACGCGGTGTTTCGCTGGCTTAGCGTGGTTGCGCCAGCTTACTCAAGGGGGTTCCCCTAACTACTTGCTACTTTTGTAGCAATCTGTACTATTTGAATCCCTCGCTCGACTTGGTCCTCGCCACCCCGACACTGAATAGCCGCCCCGCTCTTTTGAAATTCCACTCCTGTGGGCGGCCGTTGATTGACAGGCTTTTACTCGCACCTGCGCAGTGGAGCGGGTCATCGTGCTCTATTGAAGATACACAGTGCCCGAAGTCTCACGAGACTTTTCGCCGGCACACCTCCCATCTGTCTCCCACAGCGCCAAGGCCTATCCTCCAACTGGTATATGACTTTGTATCAACTGCTTATATTTATTGTACTGCCACCCATGTTTGCCTATCTGACCATCGTACCGGTACATCCACTGTGTATATAATGTTTTGCCTAGTGTACACTGAAGACAATTAAATACCCAATTTATCCTTAGGAGCTCTTTTATCTTAATCCATGAATCCACATGTCCGTTTTCTTGGTTTACCATTAGATGCTGCTGGGGCTGGTGTCTGGCATGATATAATCCTATTAAGTGACCAGGCTTATATCTGATGAGGAACTGGTGGCAGTCCTATGGGCTGGCAGGACCCTGAGCCACTGGTGCCAGTGAAAGGGGTCTCTCAGCCTGTCAGGGTTGTGAGCGAGTGTTGTGCCATGCCATCGCTCGTGTGCGCCACTCTTCTTTACTCCCTCTGCCGGTGTGAACAGGACGTATCTGTATAAAACTGTGCGAAGCTGACATTACGTAACCCCAGAGGGTGCAGAATATCATGTTACGGTGGAACTGGGGAGATCGTACTGCGTGACCCCTAAGCATTAGTGATGTTACTAAAGAGAGAGAAAAAGAGAGTGATATCAAAGTACAGGGATAATACACACAGTGAGTGATATCAAAGTACAGGGATAATACACACAGTGATGTCACAGTATAGAGATAATACACACTGTGATGTCACAGTACAGGGATAATACACACAGTGATGTCACAGTACAGGGATAATACACACAGTGATGTCACAGTACAGGGATAATACACACAGTGATGTCACAGTACAGGGATAATACACACAGTGGTGTCACAGTACAGGGATAATACACACAGTGGTGTCACAGTACAGGGATAATACACACAGTGGTGTCACAGTACAGGGATAATACACACAGTGATGTCACAGTACAGGGATAATACACACAGTGGTGTCACAGTACAGGGATAATACACACAGTGGTGTCACAGTACAGGGATAATACACACAGCGGTGTCACAGTACAGGGATAATACACACAGCGATGTCACAGTACAGGGATAATACACACAGTGGTGTCACAGTACAGGGATAATACACACAGCGGTGTCACAGTACAGGGATAATACACACAGCGATGTCACAGTACAGGGATAATACACACAGTGGTGTCACAGTACATGGATAATACACACAGTGGTGTCACAGTACAGGGATAATACACACAGTGGTGTCACAGTACAGGGATAATACACACAGCGGTGTCACAGTACAGGGATAATACACACAGCGATGTCACAGTACAGGGATAATACACACAGTGGTGTCACAGTACATGGATAATACACACAGTGGTGTCACAGTACAGGGATAATACACAGTGGTGTCACAGTACAGGGATAATACACACAGTGGTGTCACAGTATAGGGATAATACACACAGTGATGTCACAGTACATGGATAATACACACAGTGGTGTCACAGTACAGGAATAATACACACAGTGGTGTCACAGTACAGGGATAATACACACAGTGGTGTCACAGTATAGGGATAATACACACAGTGATGTCACAGTACAGGGATTATACACACAGTGATGTCACAGTACAGAGATAATACACACAGTGATGTCACAGTACAGGGATAATACACACAGTGATGTCACAGTACATGGATAATACACACAGTGGTGTCACAGTACAGGGATAATACACACAGTGGTGTCACAGTACAGGGATAATACACACAGTGGTGTCACAGTACAGGGATAATACACACAGTGATGTCACAGTACATGGATAATACACACAGTGGTGTCACAGTACAGGGATAATACACACAGTGGTGTCACAGTACAGGGATAATACACACAGTGGTGTCACAGTATAGGGATAATACACACAGTGATGTCACAGTACATGGATAATACACACAGTGATGTCACAGTACAGAGATAATA
This sequence comes from Allobates femoralis, assembly GCA_033576535.1. Lineage (NCBI taxonomy): Eukaryota > Metazoa > Chordata > Amphibia > Anura > Aromobatidae > Allobates > Allobates femoralis. The sequence goes on from JARQOC010000004.1 coordinate 82,701,015, forward strand.
CACACAGTGATGTCACAGTACAGGGATAATACACACAGTGATGTCACAGTACAGGGATAATACACACAGTGATGTCACAGTACAGGGATAATACACACAGTGATGTCACAGTACAGAGATAATACACACAGTGATGTCACAGTACAGGGATAATACACACAGTGATGTCACAGTACAGGGATAATACACACAGTGGTGTCACAGTACAGAGATAATACACAGAGTGATGTCACAGTACAGGGATAATACACACAGTGATGTCACAGTACAGGGATAATACACACAGTGATGTCACAGTACAGGGATAATACACAGTGATGTCACAGTACAGAGGAATACACACAGTGATGTCACAGTACAGGGATAATACACACAGTGATGTCACAGTACATGGATAATACACACAGTGATGTCACAGTACATGGATAATACACACAGCGATGTCACAGTACAGGGATAATACACAGTGATGTCACAGTACAGGGATAATACACACAGTGATGTCACAGTACAGGGATAATACACACAGTGATGTCACAGTACATGGATAATACACACAGTGATGTCACAGTACAGGGATAATACATACAGTGATGTCACAGTACATGGATAATACACACAGTGATGTCACAGTACAGGGATAATACACAGTGATGTCACAGTACAGAGGAATACACACAGTGATGTCACAGTACAGAGATAATACACACAGTGATGTCACAGTACAGGGATAATACACACAGTGATGTCATAGTAAAAGTATAATAATAAAGTGCTTGTTTTTAATGCCATCCCATTACTTATGAAGTGCTCCCTGACTCTTAGTTATTATCTTGTAGACTTAGACCCAGAAGCCTCCTTATTCCAGTAGCCGGTAAGTATTGCTCTTCTTCCGTCACATATCGGCAGCACTTTATGAACATTTATAAACATGGAGCTCACTGGAAATAAACTTTTAGATCCACAATTAAAGATTGTAACTGCAGAGACATTAGAGATCCCAGAAATGTGTAATGAGCTGGTCCTACAGCAACACAAGGCTGAAGACTGTGAGCACTGGGCTTGTGTCAGTGAGGCCCTCTAGTGGAGAGAGAATAAACTGCACACCATAAAAATAACGCAATAGGAGAATCTACACACAAGAAGGGTGCGCTCACATGTGTATCTTTCATCACCGTGGATCTCGGCGAGGGAAGTAGCAGAGCGTAATGTGGATGTCATGTGTAATAACACCCGTTTGTCGGTTTCCCCACACACAGCATCCGTATGTTACATGCATATCATAAATATGAGATGTGTATGACATGCTTTTTTTATATGGGCTTGCCCGCAGGAAAGCTGGAATAGCTAGACAGTGAGTCAGATAGATAGAAAATCAGAAAGACATAGATAGATAGATAGATAGATAGATAGATCTTGCTTCTGGGCCGCCCATTAAGCTTCATGCATATTCACTGCACTTGCTGTCTCAATCAGACTGTATTTCCACAATCTGTATGGTGATTGTGCTTGGTTGTCATACACATTAATGTATGGCATCCAACCTGCTGTCATAATGTGTGAAATAAAGAATAAAAAAATGCATAAGGCATTGCAGTATTTTTCAGTCTAGCACAGATAAAGTGGATAGCTGTGAGCTGCCATCCTCAGCTGACTAATTTTACCTTGGCTGGCAAAAAGTATGTAGGGCTCTGCCCCATTTTTAATTGCAAGCCAAGGTAACACTAGGCAGCTGGGGGCTGATATTCTCAGCTGGGTGAAGGCCCATTGTTTTATGTCTGCCCCATGCTGAAAAATAGCAGCCTGCAGCTGCTTTTGACAATGGTGCCTTAATTGTAGCACCATTTCCAGGTTCCTTACCCAGCTGTTCCGGTGGCCCTGATGGTGGTGACATGCTGGGTAATAAGGGGTTAATGCCAGCTTTGTATTCATAGACATCTCAACATTACCAATCCAGGGCTTAGTGACAGCTGTCAATACTCATCTGTCGTTAACCACTTCTATTACCCCAAATGCCACCGTAAAAGTGCAGCAGGGTAATAGAGCCGGGTTAAAGCACCAGGGGTGTTGTGCCTTATGGAGGTGACAATTCTTTGGTGGCCTTCTATTTTTATGGTGTGAGGGCCCATGAAAGATGGCCCTTCCTACTTTGAGAATGCCAGACCCCTGCTGTCTGCTATACCTTGGCTGGTAATCCAAAATCGGGGGGACCCTATGCCATTTTTTTCACATTATTTAATTATTTAAAAATAAATAATTCAAAAAATAGCTTAGGGTGACCTCTGTTTTGGATTACCAGCCGAGGTAAAGCTACCAGCTGTCGTCAGCAAGCTGCAGCTGTCTGCTGTTCCATGGCGATCAAAAATAAGGGGGAACCCACATTTTTTTTTCATTATTTATTTTTAGCTAAATACAAGGCTTAAACACCCTTAAGTATAACATTAAAGGTACTAAAGGGTGAAAGCTTACAAGATATAGGGGGGTGGGACATTAGATAGCATTAGATAGTTTAACATTTATCTATCTTTAAATCTATCCATTCATTTGTCTCTAAATCAATTTTTTCATATATCTACAAATCTCTCTATCTATTAATTATTCTTTCTATGTATCCATCTATCCATTCATCCATCCATCTACTTGAACAGCTGAAAACTCAAGTATCTCTAAAATGTTAATAGATTTTAAAATCTTTAAAAAAAATTAACAGGTCCCAGCCGCCCTAGGAGTGGCAACTCCGTTAGATGCACCACTCGGCGCTTTGACCTGGATCTCCTGCTGCCCTGGTGCATTGCCAAACAGGGTAATGGTATTTAGAGTTGATGCCAGCTGGGTAATGTCAGCTGACATCAAGCCCAAACAACCACACCAATAAATATTGATTTGAAAATAAACTCCGCAATACATTCTTTTTTCACCAATTTTTACATTAAACTCCATTTTTTAAATCTCACATTCCACCCAACAACAAAAAAACATGCAAATTTTTTTTTAAAAATCAACACTAAAATGAAACCCAAATAAATCTTAAGGTAGTCCTAGCATATGGTGAGCAAGATCAACAACTGCATCCCCTATATGTTTGGAGAGCATGGCTCCCGGCAATGTGACAAGCCATGACTTCACTGAGATTGTCTCAGGTTACACAGCGGGTACCACGCAGCAAGGAATCCCGCTGTGTGACCTGAGATCAATCTTAGTGATGTGAGTGCTCATAACACTCGCTGTCTTGCTAGAGCCGCAATATCGAGTGAGGTGTAGCAGGTATATCCCGCTGGTATTGTGAAATAGTGTGTGAGAGCAGCAGTGATGTCAGGGAGTGCAGTCAAACTGCAGTAATCTTTGTGATGGCACCGCTTGCTGCAATGTCACAAGTGCTTTTGTGTCTGTTCTCACAGCATATGGCAGATGATTTCTGTGATGTAAACCCCACATGCTTGTAAGAGGGTCTAGGAAGAGCCACAGTTGTCGTAGAAGGACTCAAGGTATTCCTCTAAGCCCCTGGCTACCTCGACAGAGGGTGGGCAACTCCAGTCCTTATGGGATCCTGCCTCTTTCAGCGTCAGAAGCCAATTGATATTATTGTTTGCCCAATCTTCTCAATCCCTCCATGGGGAGGGCTGCAGAAGGCACCTGACCTACAAATTCTGTTCCCTATGCCACAGGTAACACTTGGGCTTGTGGTTGTGGGTATTGATAACAGAAGCCTGACATATTTGAAGGATAAACAAGAAAAAGAGAATAGTTTTTTTTCAGCTCACCACCAATTCTTCTGAAATTTTAAATAAGGCTAGTGGGCAATGCACAGTCAGGTCCAAGATTAATGATATAACAAACTTGTGCACATGCCAAACATCTGTATTCTAAACATATGGAAGGAAATAAAGGGATTGCATATTTTCAAGACGCAATATCATAGTGTTTTAAGAGTGTGAATAGACCTACAACATCAAGTATGTTAAGCATATAATGGACATATACTTTTTTATCTGAGTTGCTAGCACATAAGTGTGGGAGAGGTGGCTTCACACACTGCTGACCCTCTGCAATAATAAAAGCTCTCATCAAGAGATGTTTGAAGGAAATGTTAAGGTTCCTGGAATTTACAGCTGCTGGTACTTCCGTCAATCTTCCAAAGGTTCACAGCTTGTAGGCATCTCAACACCTGCAAACTCGTGGAAGCTTAAAAACTTTCTTTATATTCACAATGTTGAAACAAACCGGTAGACCCAATGGCTGTGAACTCAGCTAACCTTTAGCGGCATTCCCAGCCACAGGTTCTAATGACGAGGGTTTTAGCCTCAAACCTTCCAGGAAAGTTTTAGGGCCATTTTAAAATGTCGAACTTTTCCCTGAACAAAGCTGAACAGACCAGGAAAGTGACAAAACGCAATTATTACTTTGCGTCCATTATTGGTCTTGTTTAAAGCCAGATACTCAGGGCACTAAGCGGTGCTGAAAGTCAGGTCCGGGAGAACTTCCCGTTAAGGCGGATCCACTACCGGTGGTGCACAGCCAAAGCACAAATCAAGATAACCAGGTATAAGAAGAAGCGGCACTCACCGAGGTAGTATAGATGGTCCTTTATTCCACAATTCTAGAAATGGACAGGGTGCAGGGAGGAGGCCACGGGGGGCCAACGAACGACGACGCCGTTTCAAGATAGCTGTCACTTCTACGGGTCCGTATTTGTATAAGCGAAACGGCGTCGGCGTCCGTTGGCCCCCGTGGCCTCCTCCCTGCACCCTGTCCGTTTCTAGAATTGTGGAATAAAGGACCATCTATACTACCTCGGTGATTATTGGTCTTGGCTTCTCTTTGATGGATGCCACTTTGTCTACGAGTCTCAACCTCAACACTGTATTTGTTGGCCAAGGTACCCAATCGCACCAAACACTGAGGCGATGTTCCCATTCAACTTATGAAGAATCTCCACCGAAAAAAAGTGAGAAATTCATTTTTAGAAAGTTCTACTTTTGAGACTAAACGGTGACGTCTTCGGCTGGCAGTGAATACTTTGTGATCGGCTATGAAATTTTCACAGACTTATCCTTTAGACGTTGGGTCTGCGGTGAATAAATCAAAGCCGTTGGTTTACTGCCTGAAATTC
>JARQOC010000004.1:82706224-82758858 GCA_033576535.1 Allobates femoralis
ATTGGATACTCACCACGCACCCGAACAAACACACACACACCACAAAGAGACACACACAACACAGAGACACACACACACCCCCCCAAGGGGACCACACACACTCTATAGCGACACACGCACTCACCCCACAGGGACACACACACACCACAAAGAGACACACAAAACACAGTCACACACACCACACAGACCCCCCCCCCCACAGGGACAAACACACATAGCCACCCTATAGGGACACATGCACTCACCCCACAGGGACACACACACTGCAAAGAGACACACACATCACACAGACCCCCCCCAACAGGGACACACACACATACACACCCTATAGGGACACATGCACTCACCCCTCAGGGACACACACACACACCACACAGAGACACACACAACACAGAGACCACACACAACCCACACAGACACCCCCCCCCACAGGGACACACACACATACACACCCTATAGGGACACATGCACTCACCCCACAGGGACACACACACACACACCACAAAGAGGCACACACAACACAGATACACACACACACACACCACAGACCCCCCCACAGGGACACACACACATACACACCCTATAGGGACACATGCACTCACCCCACAGGGACACACACCACAAAGAGACACACACAACAGAGACACACACCACACAGACCCCTCCCACAGGGACACACACATACACACCCTATAGGGCACATGCACTCACCCCACAGGGACACACACACACCACAAAGAGACACACACAACAGAGACACACACCACACAGACCCCCCCACAGGGACACACACATACACACCCCAGGGACACACACACCACACAGACAGACACAGATGTGCACAAATCACCTCACACAACTCCCCTCATACGTGTGCTATCTTTAATTTCCAAACATAAACATCTGATTAAAAACAGCCAATGTGCAACACATGTGCCATATAGGGAATTAAGGCAGATGTCAGTCACATGAGCTGTCTATTATGTGTATGTGTGAGGTAACATACTGCCCGGCCAGGGGAGGGTTTACTGTTGGCTGGAGATTTATTAGGCTGCCTATAGCAATCAATCACAGCTCAGCTTCTATTTTCCTACAGGTCATTAATATGACATATTCAAATTCAATTATGTCATAGCTAACAGCAGTTATTTATTAACCCGGGCGTAGCCGGGTACTACAGCTAGTTTATACATAAATTTAAATGGATAAAAGCCACTGTTGCCAGATATTACATGTACAATTGTTCGACAGAATTCCTTTTTAAATAGGATTTTAGCAAAAATATCGATCTTGGTTTTACAAGAAATCCTTACATGATGGAAAAAAATGGAGGTAATTTTCGTAATCAGCCACCAAATTACATAACAATCAGTGAAAACTTCTCTTGTATTTTTCAAAAAATTCAATTTTGCAGGGTTGTGTTATTTGTTATTTGTTTTTTTCTTTCTTCTCTTTTTTTATCTTACTTTCCTTCCTTTAAACTTTCTTGTTTCTCTTCTTTTCTTCCTTTCTTTCTTACATTTTTCCAGCTTTTGAACTTTCTTTTTTCTCATTTTTGACCCTTTCTTTCTTACCTTCTTCCAAGTATTCTTACTTTCTTTCCTTCTACTAAACTTTCTAACCTTCTTTCTTTTGAAAAAATAAAGAACCAAAGCAAAAAAGTTCTGGTGGTACAATAATGGCAACCTCATATTTTACGTGGCAGCTTTGTCCTAACTACATGACTTTTGGTAAATGTTTTAATCTATTGTGTCTTTGCTACATGGATGTGACCCACCCTAAGGCCGTGGGGACTCTGATTTTGGGCGTTGGTTACGGTTGCTGTCACTGGTGGCTGGTTCCTGGGTCTATGGCCCTGGTGGTCGTTGACAAGTGTGGAAAATAAAATAATAAAAATGTAATGTTTGTGAAGCCACCTATGGTATCTGATGAATGCACCCAGTGCTGTTCTCAGACCCTGGAGATGATGTGTGCTGTACTAGGTGTGTTGCTCCTGTAGATGAGCAGATCCACAGAGCATCTGTGGTACTGTTGAGTGCTGTAGTCAACAGTGAGGTAGCTCTGCAGTGTGAATGCAAAGTGATTTTCCCGCGTACAGAATGACACACTAACATTGCTGAGTACTGTTGTACTGGTTTACTGGTACCTTCAGGATTAAGACAGATTTACCGTCTTGGTTGCTGGCCTGTAGTCACCATGGTGAGGTGTCCTTCTGTTGGCTTTCAATGGTGTCTTCTGGTTTCTCAAACAGTTGCTCTCCTGTCCTGTGCACTATCCTCTCTTAATTCCTCATGCGTGGCCCTGCACTGAGAGCCCCTTTCTTGCACCAAGCCTATGGGTCTGAATAGAGTAATCCCTTAGCTGAGGAGCTCACGACCCTGGACAGAGTTCCTGGTGGAGGTGTGCTTTGGACCGAGTCATGGCTGTCTGATTACCCACGGCCCTCCGGGTTGGCAGCTTAGGGCTGAACTCTGCTGCACCGCGCTCAGAGCTGGTTCTCCGTTAATGGACCGGATTCCCCCCAGACTGGTTATCAGGATGGTCTGGTGCCTGGTGTTAGCTGACAACCAAGGATCCCCCTTTTCGTCTGGGTCCCCTCCCTTTTCGTCCCATGCAGGGACTGATCTGGGTGCAGTACCCCTTCGTGTCGCACGGACCAGTAGAGCGCCACACATGCAACCACAATAAATGTACGGTACAGTAACCTCCATTCCATTAGTCAACGTACAGTCCGGGTGCAAATCACCAAAAGGATTGGAGCAATTCCATTAAATAACACAATCCATAGTATAAGAAAACAGTATCCGGACTTGCAGAACAAAACTTCTAAATTGTTTTGTGAACCCACATGTGCAACGTTTGGGCTCTATATTGGGCTCTTTCTCAGACGTGCCTCAAGTCTACAATATATAATGTGTATCATGGGTCATATATTGGATGTCAGTGGTCCAGCCTCATCTTTATTCTTATACTTGGATATTCTAGTATCAGCATTGCAGTCTGCTGAACAAGGAATGAAGATGCCGTATAAGTCGACCATATGAAATTTATAATCTGATTTCAATACCATGGACAGTTCCTTCTCAGGCAGGAAACAGAAAGAGAATCAGTATACACATATTCATGCTTGGCAAAATGCCTACTGGTGCCAAACGAAAGGAAATCGCACATCAAGACACACTATTACTTCAGTAATCTCACAGTACACTTGGCACAAATAAAACTCCCACTGCATTGTATTAACCTCCTAGATCCATACTATGGAAATGTATAAAGTGAGGTCCTCAAAAACACAGCATTGCTTACTAGGGACTCGTGCACACAAGGTTGGATTGTGGTAGGTTGGAGCCAGCAGACAAAAGCTCTTTATTCCTTTATACAAGATTAATGTGACACTGATGGGTATGGCCAGTAACTGTGGAGGAAGGAGAGGGCAATAGGGTCTTATCTTTAAAAGAACAATTGCAGTATAAATATAACTGCTCACCTGAGCCAGTTGTGTCACCCACAACTGGTATCAAAGCGTATAGTATGTCAGCCGCAGAATCCAACACTCCACTGGAAACATGGGAATCAATGAAGGCAACAAATGGACACTGCCTCAGAACCGTGCTGCTCATTCGATGGAAGAGATAGTCAGACAGATGAAGGTGCAAGGGTGGCTTTTTGGCTCCCTGAGAATGGAGTCGGGATATGACTCCGAAATGCGTCGGATGAAATAAGAGACACCCTAGCACCTTCATCTGTCTGTCCGTCTCTTCCATTGTATGAGCAGCGCGGTTCCGAGTACACTGTCCAAGTGTTGTCTTCACTGATGAGTATGGGTTTACTGCGCCATGAGCAAGGCTTACCATGCAGGGGTGTGCCTAACTGTCTAGCAGGTCCTCACTAGAGCCTCTGGTGGTGAGGATAGGCTGAGCTGCCGGTAGACATCAAGAACTGATGAGATTTTTAACATATACCTTAATGCCATTAATAAATCCCTTTCAAAATCCCTTTAAGACATAGCCAGTCTATAAAATTACTTGATATAAAAGGCGAAATTATAGACACGATTCCTGCAACAGATTAATAAGTAGTCACAAAATAAAGATGCACCGTTTGCAGAGGCCACTTGACCTGGTCACTTCCACCCCTAGGGTCAACTTGGTCTAGTGCACAACTTGGACTATGGCATACAACGAGATATCCCACTAAGTGATTTAATTGTGATTGGTTGTCTAAACATCGTGCTATATTTTAATTGGCTATGTACTGATGTTCCCATGTCCCACCTTCTAGTACAACCCTCTGTAATTTTTCTATAATAGCTCTTCACCTGTATCAGGGCAGTTCTGTCATGACCTTGACCAAAGCTCTTGTAGCTACAACAAATCCTTCTTTAATCCAAAAGAAAGTTGTTGCATAATCCTTGGGAGACTGAGAAGTTATTCCTTATCAGGTACCACATCAGGGAAGTCTCTAGGACTGCAGCAGATGATCGGAGGGTCAGAGACACGGAATGTGGAACAAGAGGGCAAGACAGAGGCATAGGCAGATGGTCTAAGGTCAGGGCAGGCAGCACAGGTTCAGAGAACAAAGCTGAGCTCAGGAGCAGAGAGGTCAGATATGATGGGTATTGAAGTCGATCCAGTAACAAGAGAATCAACAAAAACATAAGCAGGGAACTAGCAGACAAACTGACAAGGAACTAACGTTTGGACAAAGAGTGGTCGGAGGAGTTACCTAATATAGACCCTGCTGGCACAGGATACGTCAGGGGAACCTAATCTATGTAGGACCCAGCAGCGTTAAATTCTTGCAGAGATTGGCTATGACCTCCCTAAGACAATGCAAAAGCAATAGTGCAAAGGAGTGCCGCAAAAGGCAATTTAGGCCGGAGACCAGACACAAGAAACCACGTAGTGAGTGGGGTGGCACTAAGGAGATATAAGAGTTGCCAATAGGACAATTAGAGGTACTTACTGGTACAGTAGGACCTAAGTAAAGGAATAATGATGAGCTAATCTTCCAAAATTCATATTCCTAAATTAATTCAGATTTGCACTTCATTAAGGAAGTGGAGAAACTCCAGTGCCACATTTCCCAGACCGTGTCTTAGTCCACTCACACAGCCAGATCAGAATATCCCACACACTACACTGATGAGGGGCAGTTACCCTGAAATGCAGCGGCTGTAGTTTGGGGTTCTGATCTGGCACAAATCCCTTAGTCATATTAAAAGCTTGTTGGAAAGTGATTATGACTTTGAGAAGCTACTTAAATGTGGCACTGGAGTTTCTCCACTTCCTTAATGAAGTGCAAATTTGCATATTTCTGAGAGGAGGGAAGTGGCTACAATCTCCTCACCTACTTAGTAACATAGTAACATAGTAACATAGTTTTTTAAGGTTGAAGGAAGACTTTAAGTCCATCTAGTTCAACCCATAGCCTAACATGTTGATCCAGAGGAAGGCAAAAAAAACCCCATGTGGCAACACTAATCTCCACATTGGGGGAAAAAATTCCTTCCTGACTCCAGATACGGCAATCAGACTAATTCCCTGGATCAACGCCTTATCAAAGAATCTAGTATATATAACTGGTAATATTATAGTTTTCAAGAAAGGCATCCAGGCCCTTCTTAAATGTTAGTAGTGACTCACTCATTACAACATCATGTGGTAGAGAGTTCCATAGTGTCACTGCTCTTACAGTAAAGAATCCGCGTCTGTGATTATGATTAAACCTTCTTCCCTCCAGACGTAGAGGATGCCCCCTTGTCCCACTCTCAGGCCTAAGAGTAAAGAGATCATTAGAAAGGTCTCTGTACTGCCCCCTCATATATTTATACATTATTATAAGATCACCCCTAAGCCTTCGTTTTTCCAAGCTAAATAACCCCAAGTTTAATAACCTGTCTTGGTATTGCAGACCCCTTAGTCCTCTAATAACTTTTGTCGCTCTTCTCTGGACCCGCTCTAGTTCAGCTATGTCTTTCTTATACACCGGAGACCAGAATTGTACACAGTATTCTAAGTGTGGTCGCACTAGGGACTTGTATAGAGGTAAAATTATGTTCTCCTCATGAGCATCTATGCCTCTTTTAATACATCCCATTATTTTATTTGCCTTTGCAGCAGCTGCCTGACACTGGCCACTAAATGTGAGTTTGTCATCTACCCATACACCCAGGTCTTTTTCAGTGACAGTTTTGCCCAGTGTTTTACAATTAAGCACATAATTATACCTTTTGTTTCCTCTGCCCAAGTGCATGACTTTACATTTATCCCCATTAAAGCGCATTTGCCATTTAGCAGCCCAAGCTTCTAGTTTACATAAATCCTCCTGTAATATAAAATTGTCCTCCTCTGTATTGATTACCCTGCAGAGTTTAGTGTCATCTGCAAATATTGAGATTCTACTCTGTATGCCCCCTACAAGGTCATTAATAAATATATTAAATAGAAGCGGGCCCAATACTGACCCCTGTGGTACCCCACTGTTAACTGTGACCCATTCTGAGTGTGTTCCATTAATAACCACCCTTTGTTTCCTATCACTAAGCCAGTTCTTAACCCACTTACACATATTTTCCCCTATCCCCATTGCCCTCATTTTATGTATCAACCTTTTGTGTGGCACCGTATCAAAAGCTTTTGAAAAGTCCATATACACCACATCCACTGCATTTAATTGGTCCAGTCCAGAACTTACTTCTTCATAGAAGCTTATTAGATTAGTTTGACAGGAACGGTCCCTCGTAAAACCATGTTGATAATGGGTCATGAGGTTATTTTTCTTCAGATACTCCAGTATAGCATCTCTTAGAAAACCCTCTAGGATTTTACCCACAGTAGAGGTTAAGCTTACTGGCCTATAATTTCCAAGTTCAGTTTTTGTCCCCTTTTTGAATATTGGCACCACATTTGCTATACGCCAGTCCTGTGGTACAGACCCTGTTATTATGGAATCTTTAAATATTAAAAATAATGGTCTATCTATGACAGTACTTAATTCCTGCAGCACTCTGGGGTGTATCCCATCTGGGCCCGGGGATTTGTCAATTTTAGTGATTTTTAGACGATGCCGTACTTCCTCTTGCTACTTACTTAGCTGTCTCCATAAGGTAGATAGCAAGCTCCCAGACCTAAATTAATTCAGGAAATTTGATTTGACTTAAATTTACTTGATGAGAATCAAATGTATATTTGCTCTTGCCTCTGTAATTGCAAACAAAGGTTTCTGTAACATATATTAAATTGTGTTTTTCTATTGTATCAAATACTTATTTCATGCAATAAAATGCAAATTAGTTATTTAAATATCCTACAATGTGATTTTCTGATTTTTTTTAGATCCTTTCTTACAGTTGAAGTAAATCTATGATAGAAATTACAGCCCTCTCCATTCTTTGTAGGTGGGTAAATTTGCAAAATTGCCCGTGTATTAAATACTTATTTTCCCAGAACCTTGAATCTTTTGGAAGAATATCGATCCACAACCACTTGTCTTGTCTCTCCAGTATACAAAGCTATTACTTCTTCAGAATAGTATAGTAGTCCTTTGTAATGTTAATCCTAACCAGTTTCACACAGTGGTCTCTTGTTCTAAACTGTAATATATTCTGTACAGTGCTTCCTTCCTGAGTCTTGAGATAATGGAAGACAAACTTAGTTTTCTTCAATAAATAAGTCTGTGTGTAGTTCATTTTTACAGGAATTCATGACTTCAGCTCCATCTCCATATGTCTTGAACATTCCCAGTCATAGACTTCTAAATGCAGAGAGCTACAACCCATGATAATAACTGGAAAACAATTTGACCATCATAGAGATGACATCCAATGTTCTGGTTCTTGTTTCTGTCTTTTCACCATAATTGTGATGCCTTTTGTGGCTGCACCCTCAGATCTGTTTTTTCAGACACTTTAAAGGGAACTGTTAAAGATGGAGAAAAACATAGTCCAAGAATTATAAACCTCCTAGAGTCCTGGAAAGAGAATCCCCAGAAAAACAACTCCAATACTTATTGGCACAGTACAGCTTTTAAAGAGTCATGATGTCCATGGAGCTGTAACTGCACTATAAAAAATTATTCATATTGTGATAGCAGGGCACACGATGTTTACGTGACACAGAGCTTGTGAAGCAGGAGCAAAGTGTGGAAACTAAACACAGACAGCTGCAAGCAGGAGAGTAGCTGAGACTTGTGAGATTGCTGGAAAGCAAGGCAGTAGCTGGAAAAGCTTGGGGCGGAACACACTTGGAGACCCCTGAAAGCCTGAAATTCAAGCTGAATACTCGAGCACAGGTCAATGATAGGCAGAGACTTATAAATGCAGAGGGGAGGACCACATAATCAGGAGTGAAGCAGCGGATGCCATTTTGTAAAGGCTCAAAACGCACCGAATGTCAATAGAGATCCAAAGTCCTTACAGGAACCAACCACCAGGAGTTTCCTATAGGAAGTAAAGCCAGAGTCATACTGGTGCTAACATGCTGAATTAAATCGCACCTTCAGTTGACATATTAAATGCTGGATTGCAATGAAAATCATTTTCAAAGTTGCAGAAATTAGTGCAACGGTTAATTAATGGTTGCAGCAGGGGGCAGGATTATGTGGGTTGGGCCCTCTCGTAAATCTTCCTCCTTCCACCTCCTCCTGACTTGCCGCGCCACTATTGCCGCTGTTGGCAGCACATGTGCATTGACATTATAGGAGTGTCTTCATTAAAATAATGCCGATTGTAGCGCATGTGTGTACTGTGATCTCCGGCGCCATTTATTGAAGACACAATTATGAGCAGCATTGGCGCATGCGCAGTTTGCACTTTTTTATCTGTACACGCGTCCATACCGCTCATCGTCGTCTCCACAGTGTGTTGCATAAAATCGCGCCGGAGATCTTAATTTACTCCACTTATTATGTAAAATATGACAAATTAGTAGGGGGCTCTCGATTTATGCCTTGTTTCTGTTTCTATATTTTGTCCATTGACATTGCAAGATTATCATGAAGGAAAGTTCTCAGGAAGGCCCCTGTCACTATAATCTTGTAGTAATGTAATGATGTAATCTTGTAAGCTTCCCATCACCCAACAAATAAACCAAAGATTTGTTCGTCGAGTAAAATGATAACCTTATGTCCTGCGCAAAAGGTCAACATCTCGTATTGTGTTGGGTTCCCTCGGGCTAATTTGCCTAAACTTTGGAAGACTCAGTCATCTTTATCTATCATCTTATGTTACTTCAAAAGTGTGTTCTGAGCAGACAGTTTTATGAACTGTTACAACACAGATAATGGAGTCCTAAAACTCTTCTGCGCCACTGACGAGATGAAAAAAGAAAATAGGTGTATAAAAGTTATATTTGCTGTCGGAAACACAAGACAAAAACAAGCGACATGTGAATGGTTTACAACATTCTGTGAGGGAAGTTGAAGTTTTATTGCAAACACATTTCAGAAAATTGGATCAAATTTTCTTAAAATCATAGAACAGGAATAAAGTAGAGGACGATCTACTGTGCACGAATCTAAGTGATGGCTCCCGGGAACACTTCCATGATAATCATGCAGTCTAGGCAGGGCGCCGGTCCAGCAGGGGAAATTAATTTTGGGTCTGCACAAGAGATCATTGTTCTCGGCAGCACATTATCCTGTGTTAGGCTGAGTCAAATTCAACAGTTTGAGATTCAATTCGCACCCACAGTGCTGAAGCATCAGGGAGTGGGCTAATAATGATATTTTGCATTGGCGCATGGATTCCCCCAAAATGTGCCCTACAGCTATGAAATATATTGGATTATCATACCTTGTACTGTGGTGGTCAGTACCTGGGTCATCACAAGTCAGCGGTTCCCAGCAGACTACAGTTAGTCTGGTAGAGTTGTTTTCAATTACCAGAGCAACAGATTGCCTAACTCCTTTTATAGTCAGCAGAGATCTCTATCTCTTCTATAGAGTGTAAGCTCTTATGGTCAGAGGGGTTCTCTCTCTCTTCTATAGTGTGTAAGCTCTTAAGGTGCTGTCACACATAACGATCGCTCCAACGATCCCGACAGCGATAACGACCTGCCGGGATCGCTGGAGTGTCGTTACCTGATCGCTGGGGAGCTGTCAAACAGGCAGATCTCCCCAGCGATCAGGCCCTGGGAGCCACCTCCCACATCGCTCCCTGCTTAGCGCTGTCTTGGCAGAGCAGGGAGAACGCTGGTAACTATGATAAACAGCACGGTATCCGGGCAGCGCACGCTGCTTGGATACCCGCTGTTTATCATAGTTACCAGCGTTCTCCCTGCTTACAGGCAGTGCTAAGCAGGGAGAACGCTGGTAACCATGGTAAATACCCGGTGTTTACCATAGTAACCAGCCTTGTGAAGTCACAGATCGCTGGTTTCTCGCTGTCACACGCAGCGATGCGTGCTGACCAGCGGGAAACCAATGATCAAAAAATGACCCAGAGCACTTTGCAGCGATCAGTGACCTCACAGCAGGGGCCTGATCGCTGCAAAGTGTCACACATAACGATATCGCTGGAGAGATCGTTGTAACGTCACAGTTACAACGATCTCTCTAACGATATCGTTATGTGTGACTGAGGCTTTAAGACTAGCAGGGTCCCCTCTTTCTCCTGTAGAGTGTAAGCTCTTAATGTCAACAGGGTCATCTATATCCTGTAGAGTGTAAGCTCTTTTGGTCATTGGCATCCTCTCTCCTGTAGAGTGTAAGCTCTTATGGTCAGCAGGTTCCTCTCTCTCCTGTAGAGTGTAAGATCTTATAATCAGCAGGGTCTTCTCTCTTCTGTCAAGTGTAAGCTCTTACGATCAGTAGGGTCCTGCATCTTCAGTAGAGTGTAAGTTTTTATGGTCAGAGGGCTCTTCTCTCTCTTCCATAATGTGAAAGCTTTTATGATTAGCAGGGTCCTCTCTTTCTTCTGTATAGTGTAAGCTCTTATGGTTAGCAGGGTTCTCTCTTTCTCTCTCTGCTGTAGGGGGTAAGCTCTTATGATTAGATGATCAGCAGGGTTCTCTCTCTCTCTTTCTCTCTCTGTAAGTGTAAGATCTTGTGGTCAGTAAGGTTCTCTCTTCAGCAGAGTGCAAGCTCCTACAGTCAATGGGGTCCTTTATCTCTCCTGTAGAGTGTAAGCTCTTTTGGTCAGTAGGGTCTTCTCTCTCCTGTAGTGTGTAAGCTCTTATGACCAGCAGTGTCCTCTATCTCTATTTCTCTCCTGTAGAGTGTAAGCTCTTGTGATCAGAGGGGCTCTCTTTCTCCTGCAGAGTGTAAGCTCTTATGGTCAGCAGGGTTCTCTCTATCCTGTAGAATGTAAGCTCTTATGACCAGCAGTGTCCTCTGTCTCTATATCTCCCCTGTAGAATGTAAGCTCTTGTGATCAGAGGGGCTCTCTCTCTCCTGTAGAGTGTAAGCTCCTATAGTCAGGAAGGTTCTCTCTCTGTTCTCTCCCTCATTTGTACTTTGTTTTATTAACAAATTAATTTTTTGAGAAAATTCAGCAAAGCTAATGAATTTGAATTTCAATGATCTGCTCATATCTATTAAATGGGACTCGCTCTGCCGAGAATCATGGTAATCTACCCGCACTGAGTGACCTATTACTGTTTGCTCAGAACACATCGTTTACTTTATTTTCCCTGTGTAAACAGGCATTTAAACAACAGCTGAATGGTATAGATTCTATCATGTCACAGGTCGGTCCAGTCCATGTACAATTTATATGCCAAGAAAAAAGCTGCCAGCGTGTACCTTAATGTTCCCAATTCAAGAGCTGATTAAATAGAAATCCCAACAGGATGCAAAAAAAAAGCCACAAAGTTATAGGAAAGTGCAAATGCTTAATAGCGAACAGAAAAGGCTTCTATAAAAGTACCAATCACAAATTTATATGTAGCACACCACGTTAACTCAGGACAGATGTATTACAAGGAGTGGAGGCGGGTAGGCTAGCTTGCGACTTAACAATGTCCAGATTAATGCATGTTAAGAAGAGAGAGAATGAGTTCCAATACCTATAGGGCTGGTGGAATGATGATGAAGAGGAATTCAAAAACAGTGGATGACGAGATACAGAACAAGTTTCTGTTATGAATGTAAGCTCTCTCACAAGTGGTTAATGTAAAAATGGGAGACCTACTAATGGGAGAGGACGAAACCATGACCACCTGGTAAAGACTAAAAACACCCTAGCCACACAGCTCAAAACACCACCTCAGACCTGACTCTCTAAAAGGCCGCCAAGGGGTTTCTTAAGGACCAGATGGGAGGCCGCAACAAACTGACTATAATAAGAGAAGAAGGTGTGCAGGAAGTTACAAAAACCCGGTGTGAGAAAACTAAAACACATTCATAAGAGGTACAGAGGGAAAGCTAAAATAGAGCTAACAAATCAGGTAAGACCTCACAGAAATCTAAAAGAAGTAGAAGGAAAAGGTGTTGGGAAAGAAAACAAACTCACTGCAATTAGTCTGGTGTTTATCCAATAAGGTAAACCCCTTAGCTGAAGGACTGGAACTCCTGAACATAAGGCAACCTAGAGGTATATTCAGCAAAGAAGTGCAGTGAAAGGTGAATACATAATACCCAAGAGAGGAGTGAATCAAAAAGGGGAAACAAAGACAATTAGAACCATCAGTATTTGGACACTAAAGAAAAGGCAAGAGCTCAGCTGATAGAGGAACTGACCTTGCGCCAACCGGTCACCGAATAGAAGCCCCAAACAGAGCCATGACAGTTCCTACATATATAGGACTGGATTGAGCACCAAAAGCAGATTTTGTTTGTTGTGGGGGAGGGGGTTGAGTGTAGAAAGACCATAATTTTATTCTGGTTTTGTGTGACAGGTGATTCTTACCTGCATGTCAATACTATGAAGATACAACAACCATAGAATCATAGAGTTGGAAACGACCTCCTGGATCATCTGGTCTAACCCCCCTGCTCAAAGCAGGATTCACTGAATCATCCTAGACAGATATCTATCCTGCCTCTGTGTGAAGACATCCATTGAAGGAGAGCTCACCACCTCTCGTGGCCGCCTGTTCCACTCTTTGATCACCTTCACTGTCAGAAAGTTTTTTCTAATATCTGATCTGTGTCTCCTCAAGTTTCATCCCATTGCTTCTACTTCTTCCTTCTGCAAATGAGAATAAAGCTGATCCCTCTACATTGTGACAGCCCTTGAGATATTTGTAGACAGGTATTAAATCTCCTCTCTTTTTCAAGCTAAACATTCCAAAATCTTGTGCTGTTCCTCAGAGGACATGGTTTACAGACCGATCACCATTCTGGTCGCTCTTCTCTGAACTTGCTCCAGTTTGTTGATGTCTTTTATAAAATGTGGAGTCCAAAAACTGGACATAGTATCCAGATGAGGTCTGACCAAAGAGGAGTAGAGGGGGATAATGACGTCACATGATCTACACTGTATGATTCTGTTAATACATCCCAGAATTGTGTTTGCCTTTTTTGCAGCGGCATCACACTGGTGACTCCTGTTCAACCTGTGATTTACTAGTACACTCAAGTCTTTTTCACACGTGCTGTTACTTAGCCCTACTCCTCTCATTCTGTATATGCCAAGATGTCCAGTTTGTTGATGTCTTTTTTGTAATGTGGATCCATTAACTGGACACAGTGTACAGATGAGACCTGACCAGAGAGGAGTAGAGGGGGATAATGATTTGATGTGATAATGCAGTAGGATTAGAAAACTCCTAATGTTGAACCATGTTCTAGAATTGCACTATCTGTTTTATATCGAACAGTCCTGAAATTACTTCATGATCATTAACTGTCAGTTCTAATGGTGGGGTTACACGTCCCGATATCGCCGCGATATCGGAGGCAACGCCGCGGGAGCGCGCATTTTTTCAGCCCCTTTCCCGATATCGCATCGCCGGTTTACACGCTGCGATATCGGGAAACAACGTCCCTCCGATGTGTACGCCCACCAACCCAGTAACGACCATTTAACATGGGAGTTAATGGGTGAGTTGCGAGTACACATCGTAGTTGGGCTGTCACACGCAGCGATGCTGCTACAACGGCCATGCGATATCGGGGAGTTGAATAGCTCGGCTATTCAACTCCGATATCGTTTTGGCATCGTTCCAGCATCGCGTTGTACGCTCAAACCGTACAACGCGCGAGCGATATGGGGTCCAACTCGTGACCCACGTGACTTTTGGTCGGAGTTGGACGCCGATATCGCGGCGTGTAAACCCACCATTAGCCTATATTGTTGTAGGCGTAGTTTAAGTCCCGTTGGTTGGAACTATAATCCTCCACCTAATCTCTACTGATTAATACTCATCTCGGACTATGTTTCATTTTAGTGCATGTTTATCTTGTTTATTTTGTCATGTAAAATCAATAAAAACTTTTGAACAAGAAAACTCCTAATGTCAAAGTCTAGCTAATCCAGATCTGCTGCATCTCTGCATTCCCTAAAACAGCATTCTCGTCACATCCAATTCCAGCACACACATTACATAAACTGAGCTCTCTCTGGCAATGCTGTGGCACATGATGCATAAACAGCGGTAATAGAATTCCTTATAAAAATACAACCAAACCATATCTATAATCATACAGCACAATCAGTAATGACATCCTATACGTCATCCCGGCGCCCGTGGCAGATATCAGCTCTGTGACGGGTATACCAGAGGCAGCTGTTATTTATTTTTTTCCTTATATAATATCCCTCTCATTGTGTTGGACGCTCGCTTGTATCATCTCCTGTCACATATAAAGCAGTGTAGCGTGACTTTTATAATTAGCCCTGGAATATTGCAGGCACAGAGCTGCCAGCTGCTGCAAATAACAAAGGGTTACATTATGCTACGGCAATGAATTTGTAGGTACTAGAGAGCGAGGAGCGGGTGTGCCAAGTCCGAGCCGCACACACGCACTGCACAACGTGCGCGGCACAAGCTCACACCGGAGATGTCAGTAGTGTTGTCATGGAAACAAGGCCTGTTTTTGGAAGTAGTGTTAAAACAATGGTCATGATCTATGTCTCTTCCACTATAATGGGACTTGCAAGTGTGGAGATAATGGAGAGGCAACACACGTAAGAGACTCAACCCTATTTGGGGTTTCCAAGTTGATCTCGAAAAGGACATGCAATCGGTAAAGCATACCATTTTGTTGGGATGTTTATATATCCATAATGGCCACTTTACACGCGGCAACAGGAAGATAGAAACCGGCAGGTGTCGGAGACAATTGTACCTTTTACCTTCAAAACACCTTGAAGTGGCTGCGTGTAATTCAGGTATCTGCAAGGCGTTTTAAAGGTAAAAGGTACAATTGTCTCCGACACCTGCCGGTTTCTATCTTCCTGTTGCCGCATGTAAAGTGGCCATTACTCATATTCTCTGTATGGGAAGCAACATGTATATAGAGATGAGGAAATCAATTTGTAAAAAATTTATATTCATTACCAGTTTTTCAAATTGACTCTTCAGGGAGGAAGTAGATGAACTCTAGCGCCATCTACTGGAAGTAGCAATCCTAATGGCCACTTTACACACACCAACTTATCTGTCCAACTTCTGACCAACTTACTGGTTGCAGTGAAATCATGGACACATAGTTCCATTTGTACACAGCCACAAAATGGACCAATGTGTCCATGATTTCACTGCAACCAGCAAGTTGGTCAGAAGTTGGACAGATAAGTTGGTGTGTGTAAAGTGGCCTTAAAAGTCAAAACAACCCTTTAACGAGCCTTGTCCTAAGACATGGTGTTTTAGGGTAATTACTCCTCATCAGTGCAAAGTATGAGCTCTGATCTGGCTGTGTGAGAGGCAAAGTGGGATCTAAGGGATAAGGTTTCTCCTTGTGGAGAGAGACACACAAATCTCGCATGCCAGTAATGAGGAAACTTAAAGCCGCATTGCTCCTCTGGGAAATAAAATATGCAAATTTTCTTTTCAGAAAGGAAGAAGACCTGAACTATAGTTCCACCCATTGGAAGTAGCAATCCTAAAAGTCAAAAACTGCCCTTTAATGAGCCTTGTCATATGATTTAGTATTTATACCAGAATCAGAACCTCAATCTGCAGACTCGATGTTTCGGGGTGATTGCCCTTCATCAGTGCAAAGTATGAGATCTGATCTGGCTGTGTGAGAGGCTAAGTGGGGTCTAAGGGATAAGGTTTCTTCTTGTGGAGAGTAACATGTCACACCCCCCAGGGGCCAGGGTATACTCAGAGCTCAGAGACGGTCCATTCTGTCTCTGGGGTGCCACGGTGACATGGCCCAGCTCCGTGGTCCCAGGTGCGGCAATGCAAAAATATTAGGGAAAAATAACTCAAATTTATTCCAACAGGGGTCACCGCTGCCGGTCAGACCGCTGGGGATGATGGTGGAGATGGAAGCCGGGATGGTGAGCCCTCCACGCATAGGGCTTGTCTCCCCAGGGCAGATGTAGAATAAGTGTAGATAACAAGTGTGTGGCTCCACAGGCGAGCTTGAGTTCATCGGTACTTTACTTTTCCTTGTTACTTAACACTCAGTTCTTTGCACACAAGCTGTGGACCGGGTCCACGCAACAGTCACCGGCTCGGGTTCTTACTGCAGCAGGGATGGTTCCTCTGTCAAAAACTGCCCTTTAATGAGCCTTGTCATATGATTTAGTATTTATACCAGAATCAGAACCTCAATCTGCAGACTCGATGTTTCGGGTGATTGCCCTTCATCAGTGCAAAGTATGAGATCTGATCTGGCTGTGTGAGAGGCTAAGTGGGGTCTAAGGGATAAGGTTTCTTCTTGTGGAGAGTGACATGTCGCACCCCCCAGGGGCCAGGGTATACTCAGAGCTCAGAGACGGTCCATTCTGTCTCTGGGGTGCCACGGTGACATGGCCCAGCTCCGTGGTCCCAGGTGCGGCAATGCAAAAATATTAGGGAAAAATAACTCAAATTTATTCCAACAGGGGTCACCGCTGCCGGTCAGACCGCTGGGGATGATGGTGGAGATGGAAGCCGGGATGGTGAGCCTCCACGCATAGGGCTTGTCTCCCCAGGGCAGATGTAGAATAAGTGTAGATAACAAGTGTGTGGCTCCACAGGCGAGCTTGAGTTCATTGGTACTTTACTTTTCCTTGTTACTTAACACTCAGTTCTTTGCACACAAGCTGTGGACCGGGTCCACGCAACAGTCACCGGCTCGGGTTCTTACTGCAGCAGGGATGGTTCCTCTGTGTCACTCCCCTTAGTGTTCCTTTCGGGCCCTTTGGTTCTCTCTACTCTCACGGCTACGGGTTCGGTATATCCGTCACAGGCTCTATAGTGAGTCATCCCACATTCTGGGTCACTAGCCTTAGTCTGATGGCTTTGTTCTGCTCCATATCGGTTGTTAGGTCTCGGGACTTGGAGTTCCCGAACCCCGTCGGGTGTCTTGTGGTTAGGGGCATAAAGCGTTCCCAGCCACATCTACAGAGCTGGCTCTCTGGTTTCTCTGGCCCAGCCACCAGTGACTCGGGTTAGTCGGGCTCACATGGCTCCTTCTACCGTCATGGCTCACATGGCTCCTTCTACCGTCCATGGTTATCAGTTTTTTTGTGCTCCCGTCCAGCCATTAGTGGTGCAGGCTGCCGGGACCTGTTGTTCTCTGTCACTGTTAGTCAGTACTTAGCTGAAGGGTGTCTTGGCTTGGAATTCGTCCCTCTTTTCCACCCTTTAGGGAATTCCACCTCCAACTTAGTGTTCCAGTGTTTTACTACTGTTCCTACACCTCTTTGTCCTGTTTCTCTCTCTCTTCCCACCCACACTGTGCTACTCCCGCCACCACTGAAGTGACTTGGGCTCAGGTCGGAGTGTGTGTGTTTTTGTGAGCTGACCGTCTTACCTTCCGTTCGCTGCAGTTCACTCTGTGGCCGCCCGGTCGCAGGGTCACCAGAGACACACCAATCTGGTATGCCAGTAATGAGGAAACTTAAAGCCGCACTGCTTCTCTGGTAAATAAAATGTGCAAATTTTCTCTTCAGAGAGGAAGTAGATGTAAACTCTAGTGCCACCTGTATGGGAATCAACATGTATATAGAGATGAGCAAATCAATTTGTAAAAAAAATAAAATTCATTACCAAATTTTCAAATGGTCTCCTCAGGGAGGAAGTAGACCTGAACTCTAGTGCCACCCATTGGACATAGCAATCCTAAAAGTAAAAAATGGCCCTTTAACGAGCCTTTACTATATGACTAGTGGCGTAACGATCGCGGTTTCAGGGGTCACAACTGCAACGAGGTCTGGACCTGTAAGGGGCCCATGCCTCCATCCGCCCCCTGCGCCTACCGATCGTAGTTCCTGCTTCACATGGATATGCGTCCCCGAGGACACACATCCATGTGACAGCACGGCAGCATAGGCCTCTATAGGGCTGATGTGTCAGGGAGAGGAGGAGAGAGGAGGGGAGGGAAGCCTCCTACTTCCTGCTGCTGCTCCCGCCCCTCGCGTCCTCTGACCTGCCGGCTTCCTGGCCTGCATTCCACTGGGGACCACATACAGCAGGCCGACACCTCCTCCTCCTGAGTCTTGAATTTTCAGGAGACTGCTGGAGCAGCGAGGGAACTAGGAGAGGTAAGTACAGTTTTTTTTTTTACTAACTAAGTTTACTATGGCCAGAGGACTATGGGGGTGTTTCATATATAGCGCTGCATATATAATACTGCACTATATGGAGAGATATGAGGCTGCACATAATACTACACTATATGGAGAGATTTGAGGCTGCATATATAATACTGCACTATATGGAAAGATATAAGGCTGCACTATATGGAAAGATATAAGGCTGCATATACAGTAATACTGCACTATATGGAGACATATAAGGCTGCATATATAATACTGCACTATATGGAGAGATATGAGGCTGCATTATGCTATATGGAGAGGCTATGAGGCTGTATGATACTATATGAAGAGACTATGAGGCTGCATTATGCTATATGAAGAGGCTATGAGGCTGCATTATATTATATGGAAAGGCTATGAAGCAGGATTTTACTATATGGATAGGCTATGAGGCTGTATTATACTAAATGGAGAGGCTATGAAGCAGCATTATACAATATAGAAAGGCTATGAGGCTGTATTATACTATATGGAGAGGCTATAAAGCTGCATTATACTATACAGAGAGGCTATGAGGCTGTATTATACTATATGGAGAGGCTATGAGGCTGTATTATACAGACAAGTTATGAGGCTGTATTATACTATATGGAGAGGCTATGAGGCTGTATTATACTATATGGAGAAGCAATGAGGCTGTATTATATGGACAGTCTATGAGGCTGTATTATACCATATGGAGAGGCAATGTGGATGTATTATATGGAGAGGCTATGAGGCTGTATTATACTATATGGAGAGGCAATGAGGCTGTATCATATGGACAGTCTATGAGGCTGTATTATACTATATGGAGAGGCTATGAGGTTGTATTATACTATATGGAGAGGCAATGTGGCTGTATTATATGGAGAGGCTATGAGGCTGTATTATACTAAATGGAGAGGCTATGAAGCAGCATTATACTATATGGAGAGGCCATGAGGCTATATTATACTATATGGAGAGGCAATGAGGCTGTATTATACTATAAAGAGAGATATGAGGCTGCACATAATAAGGCTGCACTATATGGAAAGTTATAAGGCTGCATATACAGTATAATACTACAGAGTATGGAGAGATATAAGGCTGCATATATAATACTGCATGATATGGTGAGATATGAGACTGCATTATGCTATATGGAGAGGTAATGAGGCTGTATGATACCGTATGGAGAGGCTATGAGTCTGTATTATACTATATGGAGAAGCAATGAGGCTGTATTATATGGACAGTCTATGAGGCTGTATTTTACCATATGGAGAGGCAATGAGGCTGTATTATACTATATGGAGAGGCTATGAGGCTGTATTATACTATATGGAGAGGCAATGAGGCTGTATCATATGGACAGTCTATGAGGCTGTATTATACTATATGGAGAGGCTATGAGGTTGTATTATACTATATGGAGAGGCAATGTGTCTGTATTATATGGAGAGGCTATGAGACTGTATTATACGATATGGAGAGGCTATGAGGCTGCATTATACTATATGGAGATGATATGAGGCTGCATTATGATATATGGAGGAATGTGAGACTGCATTATATTATATGGAGGATAATGGGGGTTTATTATAATAATTGAATGACTATGGTGGCTACCTTATGAATGGAGGACTATAGAATAAATTATAACACATAGAGGACTATGGGGGTACATTGTAATATATAAAGAAATATGGGGATGCCTTATAATAATTGGACAAATATGGTGGTGGGAGGAGGAGGACCATATAAAACCATGATGGGGGACATATATACCACGATAACGGCCATATTCCAGGAAGATGATCATACATAACATGATGAGGGACATTAATGCATAATGAAGGGGTCAATGTATGAGTCTTTAGAGGATTTAGAACGTTACATGAGGCCCATTCATCTGACAACGTGTGTGCGCTGGTGGAAGGCAGGTCTAAATTTCGCACTGGGGGCCGCCAGACTCTGGTTACGCCACTGCATATGACTTAGGATTTATGCCAGATCAGAAGCTCAATCTACAGACACGGTAGTTTGGGGTAATTGTGATGCACCCCAGGGCTGTGGGATACTCGGAACTGGGCATTGAGGCTTCTGGGGAGTCATAGGGGTCGAGACCCAGCTCTGTGACCCTGGGAGTCAGTTAAAAGTTTTTCGGGACATAGGTTTAGGGGTAGAATCCTGAAGCCACCTATGGCACTCGGCCAGGGATGGCCAACGCTGCAGTTGAGACCTCCGGGGAGATGATGATACAGCCAGATGTTGCTGCTCCCAGTAGGTGGAGCAGTACCCCGGGGCAGGTGTGAAAGTCTATGTACAAATAGTGGTGAAATTGCAGTGCAGGGCAGAGGATGCTGGAATAATTCACGGCTACTACTGGTGCAGTTCCACACTTTTACTCACGGTTCTTAGGTGGTAGCGTTCAGCCGGGTGCTGTGTCCTATGAGCCAGGGGTCCAGCCACTCCCATGTAGATTGGAAACACTTAGCTGGCACCCCATTCTGTGTACCTTCTCCGGGTTGTCTTCCACTTGTGCTGGCTCTCTACCTCCTGCCCTGCACCTCACATTCGTTCCTCTTGTGCTGGCTCTCTACCTCCTGCCCTGCACCTCACATTCATTCCTCTTGTGCTGGCTCTCTCCCTCCTGCCCTGTACCTCACATTTGCATATCCTGCGCCAGTGGCCTCGGACCCTACTGGGCGTCTCCTTTGGCCCTATTCAGCCACCTTTGCTGCAAATGACATGGATTCAGCTGTTGCTCCTGGAGATGCAGCAGCCTCTGGCTGGCTAGCTGAGGCCTCAAGTCTCCTCCACTAGTTTGGACCCGGTGACCCTCTGGGGCCCTGGTCCCTCCACTTTCCTGCGACTGGCAATGGATGAGAAGTTCTCTCTTCACATTCCTCTGAGACCCCTTCTTTCTGTGGAGCTCCTGCCTTGCTCCCTCTGTCTCTCTCTTCCAGGGACGAGGTCCTCTAGATCCAGTCCCCTGGTCTCACTAGTCTTTCTCAGGTCCTTCCCAGCTCCTTCACTCGAGCTGCTCAACCTTTTACTTCCAACTCCTCCTCAGGACTGTGTAGCTACTTCCTGTTGTTTTCCTTTCTATCTTGTCTCCCATTCCTATGCTCCACCTTCCTACTGTTCCACCCACCTCCCTATCTAAGCTCCATCTCCAGCCGGGGATGAGGGTGTGAACCAATTCCTCCATCCTCCTAGTTAGTAGTAGTAGCTAATGTTGGATGTAGGTGTGTGGCTACCGGGTAGTGTCCCTTCCTTACCTGGAGTGGGGGTACCACACCTCTGCCTAAAGTGCAGTACCTCTGTGGTGACTGGACCCTCAGGAGTGCCACAATTGCTGCTCATCAGTGCAAAGTATAAGATCTGATCTGGCTTTGTTACAAGCTAAGTGGGGTCTAAGTGGTAAGTTTTTCTCCATGTGAAGACTGACACTAATCTGGAATGCCAGTAGTGAGGAGACTTAAAGCCACAATACTCATCAGGGAAATAAAATAGGAAAATTGTCTCTCCAGAGAAGAAGCAGACTAGAACTCCAGTGCCAACAATTTTTCAGAATTCCCTTCACAAGAATCCAAAAAAATATTGGCCAACCAGTCAACATTTTGGTGAAGTCTTACTAGGGCCGGGAAAGGCTCAATAATTAACCCCTAGCTGACCCATGATGGATCCAGGATTCGGTGGGTGCTGTTAACCCTTTGAATCCTGCTGTCAATCACTAACAGTGGGATCCAAAGGTGCCATGGCGGGGAACATGCTGTTCCCCGCCTGCACCGGAGATCATGCGATAAGATCGCGGGATCTCCGATGCTCACATGACAGCCCGGTGTCCTGGCTTGAGTCCGGAAGCTGTCACTGAGCACTTCTGGTGGCAAGCGCTGCTAACCACTCACCGTTTGCAGTTCTGACAGATACCGATGTGCTGCAGCTCATTGGTATCTCCCAGAAGCGATGGACTGTGCAGCAGGGTGCCTCTCTATTGGGCTGTGTAAAATTAAGAATCAATTAAATAAGAATCAATCTAAAAAAAAAAACCCATAAAAGTTCAAATCACCCCCCTTTTCCCCCATTCACAATAGAAGTATTAAAAAAATTTAAAAAACACATGTTTGGTATCGCCGCATTCAGAAACGCCTGATCTATCAATATATAAAATCAATTAATAAGAGCCGTAAACTGCGTAACAGAATAAAAGGTCCAAACGCCAAAATAACGTTTTCTTGTTTGCTGCAACATTGATATAAAATGCAATAACGGGCGATCAAAACATCACATCTTTCCAAAAATGGTATCATTAGAAACGTCAGCTCAAGACGCAAAAAATAAGCTGTCACACAGCCTAGATCCCGAAAAATGAGGACGCTACAGGTCGCAGAACATGGCGCAAAAAGTGCAATATGTTTTTTTCAAATTCCTGAATTATTTTTCACCACTTAGATACCAGTAAAGGTATACATGCTTGGTATCTACAAACTCGTATCGACCTGAGGCATCACGTCGTCAGGTTGGTTTTACCATATAGTGAACATGGCGACTAAAAAAAAAAACAAAACAAGTGTGTAATTGCACTTTTTTTGCAATTTCACTGCACTTGGAATTTTTTTGTAATTTCCCTGTACACTATACGGTAAAATAAATAATTGCATCTGAAAGTACAACTCGTACCACAAAACACAAGCCATCATATTTCTATATTGATGGAGAAGTAAAAACGTGATGGCTCTTGGAAGCAGGGGAGCAAAACACTAAATTGAAAAATGAAAAATTCCTGGGTCATGAAGGGGTTAAAAATTATCATACTTGCCCGACCCTCACCTGTTTTGCTGCTGCAGCTCTTCACCCGCTCCTTTACCAGTTTCGGATCGGTGATCAGTCTTCCTGTACTGACTAGGCCTCTCATTACGCCAAGTGATCGTATAAGGTGTGACACATGTCATGGCATCCAATCGCCTAGTATGACATGCATTATTTATGACCCATTGTGATTGCAGATGGAAACATCAGGCCTAGTCAGCACCGGAAGACCAAAAACAAAAATTGGAGCTGCAGTGCGATCAACAGATAAGCAGCAGATCCAGGACAGCTGTTAATATTTTAATGTAATCGCAATTTAGTTATGACATTATCAGAAAGGTTTAGAACAACTGCTCTATGTTTACCATGTAACAACACAGCACAACCTATTAACCCCTTCATGCAGTGGCGGAACTTGAGCCCTGGTGCAGCTGTTGGTGTGGGGCGGGGGGTGGTGGCAGCTTCAGGTGAGGAGCGGGGGGGGTGCTAGCAGCAGCAGGTGAGGATCGGGGGGATGCTAGCAGCTGTAGTTGAGGAGCTGGGGGGGGTTTGCTAGCGGCTCCTACCTATGCCGCATTCAGGTCTGGGAGCCGGGCCTGCAGAAGAGAGGAGGGGTGGGTACAGCCAAGGGAAGCAGGAAGCTTCCCTCAGTTAACCTCCCTCCTCTGACACAGGGTCAAGGGGGGCAGCTGTGCAGGGCCCCCTACAGGAGCTTAGGGGCCCCCTACCCGGTCGGGGCCCTGGTGCAGCTGAACTAGCTGCACCATGGTAGGTCCGCTCCTGCCTTCATGACCAAGGGAGTAATAGTACGCCCTTGACCGCCTTCCTCCCTATGAAAGAGCTCATGCGTAGAACTTGCATTATCCTGCACACGTCAGCTGATCTGATCATCTGTCATATGTAGCTAACAGCAATGATCATATCAGTCATCCTATCGGTGCTGTTAACCCTTTTCATCGCACTGTCATTCATTGACAGCGTGATCCAAAGCACAAGGGCAGGGATTGTGCCATTCTCCGCTGGCAATGGAGGACCCGTGATGCGATCACTGCACCTCGATGATGGCCTGTGATGATCCCGGAGGTTGTCCTGAATCACTTCCTGTGGATGCCGGGCACAGAAAGTGATCATTTCTCCTGTTCACAGACATACAGCAGCAGCACACGGCAGTGCTGAGGCACCATAAGGGGCAGTGTAAAAGAAAAAAAAAGTTTTCAAAAGTATTAAAAAAACAAACAAACGTTCAAATCATCCCTCTTTTGCCCCATGAAATTAAAACTATTAAAAAAAGTTATAAATATACATTTGGTATCACCTCATTCATAAATGCCCGATCTATCATAATATAAAATCAATTCATCAGATCGGTAAACTGCGTAACGGAATAAGCTCCATACTCCAAAATTACATTTTTTTGTTACTGTAACATTTCAATAAAATGCAATAACGGGCGATCAAAACATAACATCCACCCATAAATGGCAACATTGCAAACGTCAACTCAAGACGCAATAAATAAGCCGTCACACAGCACCAGATCCCGAAAAATTAGAATTTTCTTTTACCAATTAGATAACAGTAAAAATATACAAGTTTGGTATCTACGAACTCGTACCGATCCGAGGCATCGTAACTGACACGTCACTTTTACCATATAGTGCACTTTTTAGCAATTTCACTGCACTTGGATTTTTTTCCCAATTTCCAGTACATTGTATGATACAATAAATGATATCATTCAAAAGTACAACTTGTCCCACAAAAAACAAGCCTCATATGTCTATAATGATGGAAAAATAAAAAATTAATGGCTCTTGGAAGAAGGGAAGGAAAAAACGAAAACCAGAAAACGGAAAATCACCCGGGGGGGTTACGGGTTATTTACTGTTATAATGTCACTCAGAGTTTTAAACAAACTTGGCTGGTGTTGGGCTCTGTTCATATTGCAGATTCCAACTCGCGGCCCAATGGTTTCTCTTGTGATCAACCCAGGCGGACTTGGGCGTCAACCTGCAGTTGTCACATCCCCAGTGTTTGTTCCTGCAACTTCTGCATCTGCCACCAGGTGCCGCTGTGTTAACTCCAAAAGTGTGGCTGGTGATGTAGTAGTTTGACTTGGGGATGTGTTGTATGGCTGCTCAGCTGCGTTCATTAACTCTGACTTCAGCCAATTAGGAAATACTGCAGTCTATTAGAATCCTCCGTGTGTTGGTTGCCAGATATATTCCCTAGTTCCCTTGGTATTCCTGCTTAGCATTATTGATTTTCCGGGCTGACCTCCGGCTGTTTTTATATTATTCTCCAGTCTAACAATTTTGTACTTTTCTGACTTCTCGGCTTTGATCCTGCTTGGAGACTTTTCTATTCCTGGATTGCAACCCATCTGTAGGCAGCAACCTCTTGGACCTTGCAGTAAAGCCAGATCCCTGTATAGGGGTTAAAGGGTATCTGGGTGTCTCAGGGTTCCGTCTGACAGTGTGGTTTGCACTTTGTCTGTCCAGGATTCCTTTTTTACCTGTAACTCTAATGAACATTACAGTTGTGCTGCTGGTCCGCTCGCTCCTCTTATCACATGTTGTGGGGAGGCCTATCACAGCGGCTCTCCTCCTATTTATACCGGTGGAATCCTTCCAACAATGCCAGTTATAGTATATCCTATGTTGGTTTGTAAGACTCTCTGGTGAAGGTTGTATTATGTACTTGAAGCTGCTGTGGAAGGTCTCCCCTTGTTGTTCTGTAGCTTCCTTCCTCCTGTGGTTTTTCCTCATGCTACTCTTATTATCTTTACCTTTGTGTGTGCGTGCTTTGTGACTGAGTCTTAGTATTCCCTTGTCTGTCTTCATCTGTGGACTTCATTATACCCCTATACTGAGGCGAGGGGGAGTGGGAATTAGATATGGATTGGTCAGGAGTAGGGTCAGGAAAGGAGACTCATGCCTCTCTACCATTAGGAGTAACCCTGAGGTTATGAAATTAGGGATAGCATAGGGCTTCCTAGCTTGATGGACAGATCAGTCACCCTGGTTCCATGGTATCTCATGGCCTTAGTGACATAAAAAATTCATATATGTATTGAGTCCTCCCAACATGTTTCACTGCTATAAAGCTTCTTCAGAGGAAGTGAATATAATGTGACAAGCCCACATCTTTGGAGGTGTCATAGTATTTAATAGGCTAATAACAATATAAATGAGAAAGTACAAAGCAACACACAGGTCAGTACAATTTAAATCCACTGCACTAGGACCCAATTCACTGTTAATACAGTACTCGTAGACTGTGAGCTCTTGTGGACAGGGTCCCCTCCCCTCCTGTACCTATATGTCCTGATTGTCTAGAGTTATTGTAATTGTGCTTGTCTCCCCTATCCTCATGTAAAGCGCCATGGAACCTAATGGCGCTATATAAATAAATAATAATAATAATACTTTAAGATAATGTAAGTAAACTATTAAAAAAGGTTGGATCATTAGTGGTGTGTTTGAAACCTTTTGGTACTGTATATTGGTTGTATTCACTTCAAATCTGTATCTACTTGTTTAAGATTATGTAGAGACCATATTTATCACAGGAAAAACAAATAATAACACTGTGTAGATTCCGATTGGTTTCGCATCGCTAGGCTTTGTCAAGGTCTCTTATTAGGTAACACGCACAACTTGTAGTTAAACCTTATTATTAATTATATCTAGGTCAGGATTAACATTTTGTACTTGCAGTAGAAAAATAATTACAAATACATTCTGTTAGAAATAATAAGATGTATAAAGAATGACAGCTAAAATGAAAGATCCTGTACTCTCGTGTGCAACTACCCTAAACTAAAAACTCCTGTCCTCCATAATGCTAATCTAAGAAGTAATTTAAATCAGATTTAACGTTCAGACCTTCCGGGGTCAATGTGTTTAACTCATAAATTGATTCAGTCTCCTTTGTGATAATTTTTTAATTACGTCGCTTGCCCCCTCTAATTTTTCTCAATACTACAGATCACCATTGCTGGAATACCAATAGCAACATTGGGGAGAACTTTACAATGAACTGACAGGCTATGGGTTATCAGACATTTCTTAATATTTCTTATATATTCACGAACCCTTAAAGGGAACCTGTCAAATACTTTATGCCCACCCCCTCCAGCTATCACTGTCTTTACCTGCAGCTTCATAATACTATTCTAATCATACCCATCTGAGCTCATAGTGTAATGTTAAAGGTGAAAAAAACTTTTATACACTTACGTTTTCTTATGTAATGAGGCAGTGACTGCTCCTTCGAGAATGTACTCACTCTGGCAGTTTAACAGTTAACTTGTCAACTTCTCTGTATAAAGGACCTGTGTGTTGTCCTGATCATGTGACCACAGTGGGCGGAGCTAAGCAAGCATAATCATTAAGGTTGATGGACTCTTAACTCCGCCTATTATAGTCACATGATCGTGACATCACACAGGCCCTACAGAATCCTTATGAAATTCAGCTGAAATGTTAACTATTAACCTGCCAGAGTGACTACATCCTCCAAGGTGTATAGTAACTGCCTCATTTATGTAGGAAAATGTAAGTGCATAAATGCTTTTTTTTCACTTTTAACATTACACTATGAACTCAGACAGGGATGCTTAGAATAGTATTATGAAGCTGCAGTGATAATTGGGTGGGCATAAATGAGCTGACAGGTTCCCTTTAACTTACATTTTCTACCAATGTGGCCAAAACATTCATTGTGTCACAATCAACATAGTGGCTGATGTCACATACCTTACCATCTTCGTTACCCTTATATGGTTTTTGACTTTAATGTGTTAGGCTGGCTTCACATTGGCATTCCCCTTCGCAGCGTTCTGCGGAGGGGAACCGCCATCTGAGCACAGGCACCGCAAGTCCCTATGTTTATCATGGGGATGCACGGTGCTGCACTTGATTGCGCATGACTGTGCACTCCCATTTATTCCCTTGTGTGATTTGTACGCATGTGCATCCTTGCGTACAAATCACACACTTTCATCGACACACTCGACATGTCGCGTTCCTGGTGCAGACGACAATGTATGATTTGTACGCAAGCATGCACATGCATACAAATCACACGGGGAAATGAATGGGAGCGCACGGTCATGCGCAGTCAAGCGCAGCACCGTGCATCCCCATGATAAACATAGGGACTTGCGGTGCCTGTGCTCAGATGGCGGTTTCCCTCCGCAGAAGGCTGCGGAGGGGAACGCCAATGTGAAGCCAGCCTTAGCACTTTGGATCTTCTATTGACATTTTGTGCATCTTACCCCTTTTCAAAATGGTGTCCACTGCTTTGCTCTTGTTCATGTGATCCTCCTCTCTGCCTTTATTTGTGGCAACCTAGGGTCCATTTGCCACAATATTAAGCTTGGCAGCAAGGAAAGGTACCCACCTTAGGCGAAACACACACAACACCTTCCCAACTCCAGGCCAGAAGGGGGATCTCTACACCCAAGTTCAGGGCAGGTCCCCTATAAGTTCTGGTCTGGGGGCGTGGTCAGGCAGTTCAGTTCCTGGGAGGACTGTAAAAGACATCTTATGGTTGGGTGCCGTGCTAGGCCCGTACAAGGATACTGACTAGCCAGTGTGAGTGATCCTTAGGTGAGGGTCTGAGGGAAGTGGAGAAAAGGTGTGAGGAGTGCAGCAGAGCTGGCTCGCCCCAGCACCTTGCATAATATGGACACCAAAGTCCGAGGTCGCCAGGGAGTTTATGCCCAGCAACCAACATCGGCGGAGAGCAGGTGATTCCAAATTGCTCGCCAATCAGAAAGGCCAGGAGACACAGCCGCACCACAGAGCTCAGGAGATGCAGTGAAAGGATAAGTGACACAAAAAAAGGCTCAAGCCGCCTGTTACACGGCCAAGACAGACAAGTGAGGAGAGAGTCTCAGCACAGCTTCAAGCAGCCAGGGCTCACAGAGAACAGCGCAGTAGGGAGGCCTCAGAACTTGCCAGATGTGGAAAGCCCCAACTTGCTTCCAGGATCCGGATCCCTAACATCGCTTGCGAATTGTGCCCTGAATGAACCAACTACTTGCAACAGTAAAGGTAAAGGAGACTGTTACCCTTGTGTCTGTCAATTCTTTCGTACACTGAACCCCACCCCCCGAAGTGCCCTGCATCACAACAGACTTCACGGTTGCCCTGGGGACCCGCTCTTCCCATGAAGAGCTGAGCCATCTACACTGCAACTCCCATCATCCCCAGAGGTCCCGACTGCAGCACCAGCTATAGGCTGGGGTCACACATAGAAGTCCGTTTTTGGAAGTGATTTCCATGACCAATCCGTTTTTTATGGGGTGCTTTTTGAGCCTCCTGCACCCCTGGACGTTTTTTTGACTTAGTCATTTTTTCATTTTTTTCATTAAAAACGGACATGCGTTAGCGCATGCGTTAACGCAGGTGTCTATATGTGCCATGCGTTAACGCATGCGTTTCCCATAGGGCCCCATGTTAAAAAAACGCATGTGTTTTTTAACTGATGCCAAAAACGTTGCTAGCAACGTTTTTGGCTCAAAAACGGACAGAGCAATGTTTTGAGGTCCAGAAAAAAACGGACAGGGTGTTTATTACATCCAATCTGTTTTTATGTCAGTTTTTGGACTTAGAAAAAAAAAATGACAAAAATGAAGCCAAAAACGGACCAAGGGCTTATGTGTGACCCTAGCCATACCGGCCACATTCCATGGGTGGCACCACGACACTCTTTCATTTTTGCTTTATTTTATTTTGATCCATTTTTAAAATTCCCTTTTTAACTGCTCACCCAACGAGGAGATCACGGACCGGGTCACACCACCGTGACATCCTGTAGCCCCTGATGATAACAAAATGGTCCTGTGCCGAGCACCCCACGGTTCCCAAAAGGGGTGAGACATATTAACCTCAGTCTACTGTCTAGCCATGCTTGAGTATTCAGTTGAATTCCTGGGTTCCTGTGCTTTACCGATCTGGTCCACCTCCTACTGATCCACTCTGGCTTTTCCATCAACTTCATTTGGACTCCAGCAATCTCACCTGCCTTCAGCTTCTCCCTTGCTTCTGGGTGCCTGTGCTTAGTTCCCTGACTTTGCTTCCACTTCAACAGTCCTGTGTCATGTAAGCCTCTTGTGCCCTGACACCACATACAGTATTATTGCTTAATAGATGCAGCACTCTGGACATTTGGGACTCTTTTAAAGATTTACTGCACTAATAAATATTAGACTTGTTTTTCTGTGGATTCCTATTCCCAGGCCTCTGGATATATATTTTTCATAGACTGTTTTCTCCATTGGTTTATCCCAATGAAAATTATTTCTAGAGACTTTCAATTGTTACCTGTTTGATGAACTTACTCATTTGCTGCACCTCACATTATATCTGTCAAGTGTGTTAATTATAGACTTTTTTTCAACTTTCAATTTGATTTTAGTTAGTGATGAGCGAGTCCTAAATTACTCGGAATCGCTTGACTCTAGCGAGTCCGAGCCCGGGACTCGCTACTCGTTGCGAGTCTAGCGAGTCCAATGTTAATGAATGGGGAAGCGAGTAATAGCGAGTAATGTGCGATTTACAAATTGCAGATGTGTCTCGGAAGCTTCAGGCTCTATCTGCTAAGACTCGTTACTCTGCGAGTTTCCCAGCGTTTACTCGCACAGTAACCAGCCCAATGCAAATCAATGGCAATCCTAGTTTTGTCAGAGACTCTGACAAAACTAGGATTGCCATTGTCTTGCATTGGACTCCTTACTGTGCCAGTGATAGCAGGGAAACTCGCAGAGTAAGAGCTGTCTGCTCTGTGCAGCTCCAGGGTCCTAGAGCCCGCCCGCTGCCTGATGTAGCAGAGCTGAGATTGTTCTCAGTCTGCTCATTCCCTGTGCATAGACATCTATATCTATGCACAGGGGATGTAGCAGAGAGGACATCGCGTTTTGGACTACGTCTAACGGAAGAGGACTTTTTTAATTAAATATGGAGTCCCTAATGGCTTTTTTTTTTTATTTCTAATAAAAAATTTTCTCTGTGTTGTGTTTTTTTTAACCCTTTATTGGAGATTCTTAGTGGCCGGGTCAAACCTGGCCTGACATTAAGAATCTCGGGCTTAATACCAGCTTGTATAACAATGCTGGTATTAACCCCTTTATTAACCAGCGTGCCACCAGGGCCGCTGGAAGAGCGGGGTTCAGCGCCAGAGGATGGCGCTTCAATGAACGCACCATCTTCTGGGGCGGCTGCGGGCTGCAATTTGCAGCGGGGGTGCCCAGAAAGCTTGGGCCTCCCTGCGCTGCGGATTCCAGCCCCCAGCTGCTTAGCTGTACCTGGCTAGACATAGAAATTGCGCGGAGCCCCACGCATTTTTTTTTTATTATTTCATGAAATTCATGAAATAATAAAAAAAGAGGGCTCGCCTATATTCTTGTGTCCGACCAGGTACAAATAGGCACCTGGGGGTTGGGGGCAGCCCGTCGCTGCCTGCTGGATCCGGCTGGTTCCAGAAATACGGCGAAGCCTACGTCCTTTTTTTTCTGAAAAATCAATAAAACAATCCTAAAAAAGGGACTGCATCTTTATTAACCCCTCGCCCATGGTCCAGGGGTTAATAAAGATGCAGTCCCTTTTATTTACATTGTTTTATGGATTTGTCAGAAAAAAATTTGATGTGGGCTTCGCTGTATTTCTGGAACCAGCCGGATCCAGCAGGCAGCGACGGGCTGCCCCCAACCCCCAGGTGCCTATTTGTACCTGGCCAGACACAAGAATATATGGGAGCCCTTTTTTTTTATTATTTCATGAAATAATAAAAAAAAAATGCGTGGGGCTCCGCGCAATTTCTATGTCTACCCAGGTACAGCTAAGCAGCTGGGGGCTGGAATCCGCAGCGCAGGGAGGCTCAAGCATTCTGGGCACCCCCCGCTGCAAATTGCAGCCCGCAGCCGCCCCAGAAGATGGCGCGTTCATTGAAGCGCCATCCTCTGGCGCTGAACCCCGCTCTTCCAGCGGCCCTGGTGGCACGCTGGGTAATAAAGGGGTTAATACCAGCTTTGTTATACAAGCTGGTATTAAGCCCGAGATTCTTAATGTCAGGCCAGGTTTGACCCGGCCACTAAGAATCTCCAATAAAGGGTTAACAAAAACACCACACAGAGAAAAAATTTTATTAGAAAAAAAAAAAAAAAGCCATTAGGGACTCCATCTTTAATTAAAAAATCCTCTTCCGTCCGACGTAGTCCAAAACGCGATGTCCTCTCTGCTACATCCCCTGTGCATAGATATAGATGTCTATGCACAGGGAATGAGCAGACTGAGAACAATCCCAGCTCTGCTACATCAGGCAGCAGGCGGGCTCTAGGACCCTGGAGCTGCACAGAGCAGACAGCTCTTACTCTGCAAGTTTCCCTGCTATCACTGGCACAGTAGCGAGTCCAATGCAAGACAATGGCAATCCTAGTTTTGTCAGAGTCTCTGACAAAACTAGGATTGCCATTGATTTGCATTGGACTCGTTACTGTGCGAGTAAACGCTGGGAAACTTGCAGAGTACCGAGTCCTGCGAGTCCCTTACTACTCGCAGAGTAATGAGTCCTAGCGAGTAGATTCGCCCATCCCTAATTTTAGTGTGTCTGTGCTCCCATCTGCTAATAGATCTCTGAGTAATTCTACAATACATTACATAATGTTTTAATACAATCACAGAATGGTGGAGTTGGAAGGGACCTCCTTGGTCATCTTCTCCTACTATCCCCTGCTCAAAGCAGGATTCACTAAATCATCCCAGACAGATGTCTGTCCAGCCTTTGAAGACTTCCATTGAAGGAGATCTCCCTCACTACAAAAAGTTTTTTCTCTTGTCTAATCTGCATCTCCACCCAGTTTTACAGACTTTGGACCTTTTTGCAGATGAATAAAACATTTATGGTATTATTACCATCTTTCCTACTATCTCTTACAAAATCTATGCACTGAACAATCTTTAAGGTCGCGCATACTGCTATACAATAGCCTAGATTTTTCAGGCAGTAGTAGTCCTAAAATTCTACCTGTTCTAAAAATAATCCAATTGTTTTAATAAATTCCTCTGATCTTATTAGTATCCTATGAAAATTCTGTTACAGACACTACATGAATGGCTTCATCTCATTTAGATTTTTGTTCGAGCCCTTTTTGGTTTCATAACTGTGCCCAGGTAGACAAGGTCCATGACCATCTCCGCCAAACTACCTGGCCTCACATCTTCCTCCATCAGGGCCATCAACCTGCATGTATCCAATCTTTAGGCCTCCATGGGCAATCGTCAGTTCCCACTCCTCCATGGGTCTCCATTCTGTCATTATATTCTCTGTCACTGCACAGTAATGCTCCTTCCTCAACGTCCCATAAGCAAATGACCCATATACAGCTCTACAGTTTGGAGAAGACTTCTTAGTGTTCCATACAAAGAGTTGCTGTCATTTCTCAGAAAGCCTAACAACTTAATAGACTCATCTACACATGAAAACACACGGTCTGAGGTTCTGAGAAATAAAGAAATGTAAATTAAATTCTTATTCATCCACAGAAAAGCTAGAGAGCACTACATGGATGGATATACATAGCCAACAGTGATAAACTTGCAAAGATGCCTACATTACTCAGAAGGAATTTCTGCAATGTGAAGTGGGTGATGAGGTCAGTGTTAATGAAATCCTCAATACTGAGAAGTATAATCAGATTCTCATTCATCACACAAAGCTATCATCTCTGCAGCTGGACAATGAAAACAAAGGTCATAAAGAGCTACAAAAAAATCTACAGGAGGTACGGCCGCTACTCATCGTCAAATAGGTTATTCGGTGAAAACAAGCCATCACCTATCCAATATGACCACTTTATACGCGGCGACAGGAAGATAGAAACCGGCAGGTGTCGGAGACAATTGTACCTTTTACCTTCAAAACACCTTGCAGATACCTGAATTACACGCAGCCACTTCAAGGTGTTTTGAAGGTAAAAGGTACAATTGTCTCCGACACCTGCCGGTTTCTATCTTCCTGTTGCCGCGTGTAAAGTGGCCAAGAGTGATAACTAACTGATCTGGTTCCGTGAGCGTAGACCCGCAGCAAACGGTGGATCTGTGAATTTTTATCTCCCCACCCCATTACAATATGGACCGGCAGGTCAGATATCCATAGGCGATCTGATGCACTGTAGAATCGACTGTCAACTGAAGTGCCAACCTTCGCAGTATAGTGGGAAGTGATGGTTGCCGCATCGGCCTGTGTGATTGAAAAGTGAAGAAAGTTCATTTTATCCTGGCAGCAGCACTTTTAATACAGCGGCACCTTTCTAGCGCTATTAACTTGTGGATTAACTCCATGGCTGCAGGTAATAGCGTTATCTGACCTGTCAGTTTCCCTTTAAAGAGAACCAACCACCAAGATTTAACCACATGTCAATCAGTGCAGCAGGTGATTGATGTGTGCAGCGTAACATCACTATTTTTTTATCCAACCCCTGTGGGTTTGGCAGTCTGCTGTAAGACAAACTCCCTCCCTCTCATCCAGACCAATCCAGAGGGGAGGGGGAGTCGGCTTACAGCTGAAAGACAAGCCCACAGGGGAGGAATTAAAAAACAAACAAATAGTGATATCATGCCATGTCAATCACTTACTGCACTGATTTACAGGAGGTTAAATCAAGGTGGTTGGTTCCCTTTAAAATAATGATTTGACTACACCCCTTTCAGTAGAGTTTTAAATGAGGTTTGGTTAAAAAACTAACTGTCAAAACTAAAGCCCTCGTCACATTAAGCGAGATCGCTAGCGAGATCGCTGCGGAGTCACAAGTTTTGTGACGCAACTGCGACCTCAACAACGATCTCGCTATGTGTGACACTTTGCAGTGATCAGGCCCCTGCTGTGATATCCCTGATCGTTACAAACCGTTCTGGACAATTTTTTGGTTGTTGCGCTCCCGCTGGGCAGCGTGCATCATTGTGTTTGACGGGGAAGACGACCAACAATCTCAATACTACGCCCGAGAGTGACAGGGTCCCAACGACCGCTGTATTGTTGCTGCATCGCTGGTGAGATCTGACTGTTTGACATCTCACCAGCGATCCCTACCAGGTCGGATCATTGTCGGGATCGCTGGTGCGTTGCCAAGTGTGACGGAGCATTAAAGGTGTAACTTTTATTTTACACCAAAACAATTATCTGTACTCTGATGGCTCGGTATCAGTTTTATTTTAATTAGATTTTTATCATCCATTCCTTATTCATAGACTCCCAACATTTTAGCTTTGGAATAATGCATCTTAACAATTGACTAATATACGACAGGCAACGTGGATAATTTGGCAAATGGAGAAGGAACCGGGCACTGACCTGCTTAGAGTCTCTCGTGTCGTACAGCGGCGTTAGTGAAATCCTGTTGCTCAGCTGAAGGGTTAATCTTGCAAACAAAAAGTGAGGAGAGCAGCGGCACTCAGGAGATCTTTTTTACATACCGGCTTTATTGTGCTATTTCGGGTTACATCTTAGGTGCAGGGCAGGGAGGTGCAGGGGGAGCAACGGTCCGTTTCGCGGACTTCCGCTTCAACAGGCTACAGCACCTCCCTGCCCTGCACCTAAGATGTAACTTGAAAAAGCACAATAAAGCCGGTATGTAAAAAAGATCTCCTGAGTGCCGCTGCTCTCCTCACTTTTTGTCAACATGGATAATTTGCTTGTATCTCTCCCCTGTGTTTCTTCATTATCTTACTGATAAGAATTAAACACAGTAAAAATAGAGTTCACTTTACGTTTTTGTTCCTGTTCGTTGGATCCTGTTTTTTGCCGGATCGAACGAACAAGAATGGACAGCACCGGATTGGCAACTCCAGATGCCATTTCTGTGTCTGGTCCGGTATCCGGACACAGAAAGAGCAGCGGCAAGCCGAGACTGTGACAAGTACTGTTTGCTCTGTGTGACAAGTGCTGTTAGC
This sequence comes from Allobates femoralis, assembly GCA_033576535.1. Taxonomy (NCBI): domain Eukaryota; kingdom Metazoa; phylum Chordata; class Amphibia; order Anura; family Aromobatidae; genus Allobates; species Allobates femoralis. Next base: position 82,742,600 of record JARQOC010000004.1, read on the forward strand.
ACTGTGTAAAATCACTTTAGCAGTGTAATTTATTATTTTTTTATTTTTAACCATCCCTTTATTTAATATCACTTTAGCAGTGTATGTAGACTTACTATGGGTACAGAGCAGTGCTCTTGTTCTGAGCATGCTCTGTGCCCTGGAACAGGATCTGGGAAATGATTCTGTTGTTTCCCGAATCTGGCTCCATAGGCCCCCATGTTGTGTGTGCCGGACCAGACAGGATTCGTTTGTGCCTTGTTTTGTCCCCAGAGCCCAAAAATGATGCAGGCATCATTTTTGGGACCGGTGAAAAACAGGACAGAAATGAATCCTTCACCGGATTCATAAAACCGGATAGCCAAATAAGGCCAATCCGGCACCATAGGGATATATGGGAGGCAAAAACGATCCTGTTCTGTTTGTTTCAAAAACGAACAGAACAGGATGGTAAAAAACGTAGTGTGAAGTCTTAGAGATTCTTCTGACTTTGTGAAAAGTTTATAAATGGTTGTATACAGTGTGCTTCTTTAGTGATTAGCATTTGTTTTTTGCAGCACTGGGGTCCTGGCCTCCCAAGTTTTTGTGGACCCCAAGCGAAACAGTGTCAGTGGGTCCTTTTACCACATACCACAATTCATGATAATAATATAGAGGCTGCTGCAGGGCTGTATATATTAGTTGGAGACTGCTGAGCTATATATATTACTTGGAGACTGCTGGGCTATATATACAATACAGTGGCTTCTGCTGGGTTGTATATATTGGAGGCTGCTGCTAGGCTGTATACATTATTTGAAGGCTGCTGCTGAGCTGTGTACAGTTAGGGCCAGAAATATTCGGACAGTGACACAAGTTTTGTTATTTTAGCTGTTTACAAAAACATGTTCAGAAATACAATTATATATATAATATGGGCTGAAAGTGCACACTCCCAGCTGCAATATGAGAGTTTCCACATCCAAATCGGAGAAAGGGTTTAGGAATCATAGCTCTGTAATGCATAGCCTCCTCTTTTTCAAGGGACCAAAAGTAATTGGACAATGGACTCTAAGGGCTGCAATTAACTCTGAAGGCATCTCCCTCGTTAACCTGTAATCAATGAAGTAGTTAAAAGGTTAGGGGTTGATTCCAGGTGTGTGGTTTTGCATTTGGAAGCTGTTGCTGTGACCAGACAACATGCGGTCAAAGGAACTCTCAATTGAGGTGAAGCACAACATCCTGAGGCTGAAAAAAAAGAAAAAATCCATCAGAGAGATAGCAGACATGCTTGGAGTAGCAAAATCAACAGTTGGGTACATTCTGAGAAAAAAGGAATTGACTGGTGAGCTTGGGAACTGTAAAAGGCCTGGGCGTCCACGGATGACAACAGTGGTGGATGATCACCGCATACTTTATTTGGTGAAGAAGAACCCGTTCACAACATCAACTGAAGTCCAGAACACTCTCAGTGAAGTAGGTGTATCTGTCTCTAAGTCAACAGTAAAGAGAAGACTCCATGACAGTAAATACAAAGGGTTCACATCTAGATGCAAACCATTCATCAATTCCAAAAATAGACAGGCCAGAGTTAAATTTGCTGAAAAACACCTCAAGAAGCCAGCTCAGTTCTGGAAAAGTATTCTATGGACAGATGACACAAAGATCAACCTGTACCAGAATGATGGGAAGAAAAAAGTTTGGAGAAGAAAGGGAACGGCACATGATCCAAGGCACACTACATCCTCTGTAAAACATGGTGGAGGCAACGTGATGGCATGGCAATGCATGGCTTTCAATGGCACTGGGTCACTTGTGTTTATTGATGACATAACAGCAGACAAGAGTAGCCGGATGAATTCTGAAGTGTACCGGGATATACTTTCAGCCCAGATTCAGCCAAATGCTGCAAAGTTGATTGGACGGCGCTTCATAGTACAGATGGACAATGACCCCAAGCATACAGCCAAAGCTACCCAGGAGTTCATGAGTGCAAAAAAGTGGAACATTCTGCAATGGCCAAGTCAATCACCAGATCTTAACCCAATTGAGCATGCATTTCACTTGCTCAAATCCAGACTTAAGACGGAAAGACCCACAAACAAGCAAGACCTGAAGCCTGCGGCTGTAAAGGCCTGGCAAAGCATTAAGAAGGAGGAAACCCAGCGTTTGGTGATGTCCATGGGTTCCAGACTTAAGGCAGTGATTGCCTCAAAAGGATTCGCAACAAAATATTGAAAATAAAAATATTCTGTTTGGGTTATGTTTATTTGTCCAATTACTTTTGACCTCCTAAAATGTGGAGTGTTTGTAAAGAAATGTGTACAATTCCTACATTTTCTTTCAGATATTTTTGTTCAACCCTTCAAATTAAACGTTACAATCTGCACTTGAATTCTGTTGTAGAGGTTTCATTTCAAATCCAATGTGGTGGCATGCAGAGCCCAACTCGCGAAAATTGTGTCACTGTCCAAATATTTCTGGCCCTAACTGTATATTATTTGGAGGCTGTTGTGCTATAAATAAATAATACATAGGCTGTTGCTGGGCTATGTAAATAATTTGGAGGTGGCTGCTGCTGGGCTGTATATATATTATTTGAGACCATGCTAGGTTGCAAATATATTTGATGGCTGTTGAGCTGTGTATATTATTTGGAGGATACTGAAGGACTGTATATATAATATGGAGGCTACTGCCAGACTGTATATATCTATTACATAGAGGCTGCTGCTGGGCTGTATATATTATTTGGAAGCTGCTGTAGTGTTGTATATATTATTGGGCCCTGGTGCGGGGATGTATATATTATTCGGAGGCTGGTATTGGGCTGTATATATTATTTGGAGGCTGCTGCTGGGCTGTATATATTATTTAGAGGCTGCTGCTGGGCTTTTAATACAGTGTGTTGTGAAAGTATTTGACCCCCTTGAACTTTTCAACCTTTTGCCACATTTCAGGCTTTAAACAAAAAGATATAAATTGTAATTTTTTTATGAAGAATCAACAAGTGGGACACAATCATGAAGTGGAACAAATTTTTTTGGGATATTTTTAACTTATTTAAAAAATTAAAAACTGAAAAGTGGGGCATGCAATATTATTCGACCCCTTTACTTTCAGTGCAGCAAACTCATTCCAGAATTTCAGTGATGATCTCTGAATGATCCAATGTTGTCCATTGACCAAGGAACACACCAGGCAGGACCAAGATACTGTTGTGGCGAAGTTTAAAGCCGGATTTGGATTCAAAAAGATTTCCCAAGTTTTAAACATCTCAAGGAGCACTGTGCAAGCGATCATACTGAAATGGAAGGAGTATCAGATCACTGCAAATCTACCAAGACCCGGCAGTCCCTCTAAACTTTCATCTCAAACAGGGAGAACACTGATCAGAGATGCAGCCAAAAGGCCCATGATCCCTCTGGATGAACTGCAGAGATCTACAGCTGAGGTGGGAGAGTCTGTCCATAGGACAACAATCAGTCATACACTGTACAAATCTGGCCTTTATAGAAGAGTGGCAAGAAGAAAGCCATTTCTCAAAGATATCCATAAAAAGTCTTGTTTGAAGTTTGCCACAAGCCACCTGGGAGACACCAAACGTGTGGAATAAGGGGCTCTGGTCAGATGAAACCAAAATCAAACTTTTTGGCCACAATGCAAAACGATATGTTTGGCATAAAAGCAACACAGCTCATCACCCTCAAAACACCATCCCCACTGTCAAACATGGTGGTGGCAGCACCATGGTTTGGGCCTGCTTTTCTTCAGCAGGGACAGGGAAGATGGTTAAAATTGATGGGAAGATGGACGGAGCCAAATACAGGACCATTCTGGAAGAAAACCTGCTGGAGTCTGCGAAAGACCTGAGACTGGGACGGAGATTTATCTTCCAACAAGACAATGATCCCAAACATAAAGCAAAATCTACAATGGAATAGATCAAAAATAAAAATATCCAGGTGTTAGAATGGACAAGTCACATCCAGACCTGAATCCAATGGAGAATCTGTGGAAAGAGCTGAAAACTGCTGTTCACAAACGCTCTCCATCCAACCTCACTGAGCTCCAGCTGTTCTGCAAGGAAGAATGGGCAAGAATTTCAGTCTGTCGATGTGCAAAACTGATAGAGACAAACCCCAAGCGACTGCAGCTGTAATCACAGCAAAAGGGGGCGCTACAAAGTATTAACTCAAGGGGATGAATAATATTGCACGCCCCACTTTTCAGTTTTTTATTTGTTAAAGAAAGTTAAAAATATCCAATACATTTCATTCCACTTCACGATTGTGTCCCACTTGTTGATTCTTCACAAAAAACTAGAATTGATATCTTTATGTTTGAAGCCTGAAATACTGCTGGGATGTATATATATATACAGTGTTGGCCAAAAGTATTGACACCCCTGCTATTCTGTCAGATAATACTCAGTTTCTTCCTGAAAATGATTGCAATCACAAATTCTTTGGTATTATTATCTTCATTTAATTTGTCTTCAATGAAAAAAACACGAAAAGAATTGTCCTAAAGCCAAATTGGATATAATTCCACACCAAACATAAAAAAGGGGGTGGACAAAAGTATTGGCACTGTTATAAAAATCATGTGATGCTTCTCTAATTTGTGTAATTAACAGCACCTGTAACTTACCTGTGGCACCTAACAGGTGTTGGCAATAACTAAATCACACTTGCAGCCAGTTGACATGGATTAAAGTTGACTCAACCTCTGTCCTGTGTCCTTGTGTGTACCACATTGAGCATGGAGAAAAGAAAGAAGACCAAAGAACTGTCTGAGGACTTGAGAAAGCAAATTGTGAGGATGCATGAGCAATCTCAAGGCTACAAGTCCATCTCCAAAGACCTGAATGTTCCTGTGTCTACCGTGCGCAGTGTCATCAAGAAGTTTAAAGCCCATGGCACTGTGGCTAACCTCCCTAGATGTGGACGGAAAAGAAAAATTGACAAGAGATTTCAACGCAAGATTGTGCAGATGGTGGCTAAAGAACCTCGACTAACATCCAAACAAGTTCAAGCTGTCCTGCAGTCCGAGGGTACAACAGTGTCAACCCGTACTATCCGTTGGTGTCTGAATGAAAAGGGACTGTATGGTAGGAGACTCAGGAAGACCCCACTTCTTACCCCGAGACATAAAAAAGCAAGGCTGGAGTTTGCCAAAACTTACCTGAGAAAGCCTAAAACGTTTTGGAAGAATGTTCTCTGGTCAGATGAGACAAAAGTAGAGCTTTTTGGGCAAAGGCATCAACATAGAGTTTACAGGAGAAACAAAGAGGCATTCAAAGAAAAGAACATGGTCCCTACAGTCAAACATGGCGGGGGTTCCCTGATGTTTTGGGGTTGCTTTGCTGCCTCTGGCACTGGACTGCTTGACCGTGTGCATGGCATTATGAAGTCTGAAGACTACCAACAAATTTTGCAGCATAATGTAGGGCCCAGTGTGAGAAAGCTGGGTCTCCCTCAGAGGTCATGGGTCTTCCAGCAGGACAATGACCCAAAACACACTTCAAAAAGCACTAGAAAATGGTTTGAGAGAAAGCACTGGAGACTTCTAAGGTGGCCAGCAATGAGTCCAGACCTGAATCCCATAGAACACCTGTGAAGAGATCTAAAAATGGCAGTTTGGAGAAGGCACCCTTCACATATCAGGGACCTGGAGCAGTTTGCCAAAGAAGAATGGTCTAAAATTCCAGCATAGCATTGTAATGCAGGAAAAAAAAAAAATTTCTGGTTTGAATTCAAGCGCTACCAGAGGGATCACAGGGATGGCAAATTATTCCAAAATAACTCCTCCTTTTATTACGCGTTTCGGCTTAACATATAAGAAGCCTTCATCAGATAAAATCACAGACATTATAAAAACATACTCCCTTCTCTTTTCTCCTCTATCCCTAGTCTCGCTGACCTCACAGTCTTTGAAGACATTATTTGAGCAGAGCATTGTAAGAAACTCATTGATGGTTACCGGAAGCTGTTGATCGCAGTTATTTTGACTAAAGGTTGTGCAACCAAGTATTAGGCTGAGGGTGCCAATACTTTTGTCTGGCCCATTTTTGGAGTTTTGTGTGAAATGATCAATGTTTTGCTTTTTGCTTCATTCTCTTTTGTGTTTTCTCATTGAAGACAAATTAAATGAAGATAATAATACCAAAGAATTTGTGATTGCAATCATTTTCAGGAAGAAACTGAGTATTATCTGACAGAATTGCAGGGGTGCCAATACTTTTGGCCAACACTGTATATATTTAGAAAAAATAACTATAAAAAAGTTATTTGACCCAGAGTCCCTGCTGGCACCAGTTCACATTGTGTCTGTGAGTGCTGTGCAGTTTTTTCTGTTCTGTGTATAACATATGGAGTTCCTGGCTCCATGACTGTAACTTTGCACCCTCATCACCCACAGGTGGTCTTAGGTTGAGATGGTGTCCGCCCACTTAGAAGTGGGATAGGGAGGACAGGGAGGGCAGGGATGTCAGCGTTAGGACTCATCAGACCTGGGGTCGCCTTATTGCGGCTGATGAGCAAACGGACATTGGACAATGTGTGTACCAAGAGCCCCAAGAAAATAAAAAAACGAAAATTTTGAGTTTTTTGAAAAAAACGTAAGTTTTTACATTTTTTCCTCAAATATATACTGCTTGTTAGCATTGGTGCATCATTGGTAGTAACTGAGTGCTGCAGAGAATTTTTCCTATATATATATATATATATATATTTATAGTATATGAAGACTGCAGCTGGGCTGTATATATATACAGTCATATGAAAAAGTTTGGGCACCCCTCTTAATCTTACTCATTTTTTTTTGTTTAAAATTGGGTTTTTGCAACAGCTATTTCAGTGTGATATATGTCATAACTGATGGATACAGTAATATTTCAGGATTGAAATGAGGTTTATTGTAGTAACCAAAAATGTGAAATATGCATTATTTCAAAAATTGACAGGTGCAAAAGTTTGGGCACCTCAACAGAAAAGTGATATTAATATTTAGTAGATCCACCTTTTGCCTCTAGTGGCTTCCACCATTCCTCTTTACAAAACAATTCCAGTTCAGTTAAGTTTGATGGTCGCCGAGCATGGACAGCCCGCTTCAAAACATCCCACAGATGTTCAATGATATTCAGGTCTGGGGACTGGGATGGCCAGTCCAGAACATTGTAATTGTTCCTCTGTATGAATGCCTAAGTAGATTTGGAGCGGTGTTTTGGATCATTGTCTTGCTGAAAGATCCATCCTTGGCGTAACTTCAACTTTGACACTGATTCTTGAACATTATTCTCAAGAATCTGCTGATACTGAGTGGAATCCATGTGACCCTCAACTTGCCGTCATTGACCACACAGCCCCAAAGCATGATGGACCCTCCCCCAAATTTGACAGTGGGTAGCAAGTGTTTTTCTTGGAATGCTGTGTTTTTGTGGCGCCATACATAACGCCTTGTTGTATGACCAAACAACTCAATCTTTGTTTCATCAGTCCACAGGACCTTCTTCCAAAATGAAACTAGCTTGTCCAAATATGCTTTTTCATACCTCAGGCGACTCTGTTTGTGGCGTGCATACAGAAATGGCTTCTTTCGCATCACTCTCCCATACAGCTTCTCCTTGTGCAGTGTGCGCTACCATCTGCAGCAGGATGATGCTGCAGGTCTTTGGAGGTGGTCTGTGGATTGTTCTTGACTGTTCTCACCATTCTGCTTCTCTGCCTTTCTGATATTTTTGTTGGCCTGCCACTTCTGGCCTTTACAAGAACTGTCCCTGTAGTCTACCATTTCCTTACTATGTTCCTGACAGTGGAAACTGACAGGTTAAATCTCTGAGACAACTTTTTGAATCCTTCCCCTAAACAACTATGTTGAACAATATTTTTTTTCAGATCATTTGAGAGCTGTTTTGAGGAGCCCATGATGCCACTCCTCAGAGAAGATGCAATTTGGAGAACAACTTGCAAGTGGACACCTGAAATAGATTTTCTCATGATTGGATACACCGGGCTATGAAGTACAAAGCTCAATGAGGTTACCAAACTAATTTAGTGCTTCAGTAAGTCAGTAAAAAATAGTTAGGAGTATTCAAATCATGAAAATCAGAAGGGTGCCCATACTTTTGCACCTGTCAAATTTTGAAATAATGCATATTTCACATTTTTGGTTAATGCAATAAACCTCATTTCAATCCTGAAATATTACTGTGTCCATCAGTTATTACATTTATCACACTGAAATAGCTGTTGCAAAAACCCAATTTTAAACAAAAAAAAAAAGAGTAAGATTAAGAGGGGTGCCCAAACTTTTTCATATGACTGTATATGAGAGAGAGAGAGAGAGAGAGAGGCTGCTGTTGGTCTGGCTGCTTATAGAGGTTGAGGGCTGTTGTGGTGTATACACATCACTATACTGTACACAGGTCCACACTATATACATACAGTACATACAGACACACTGTGAAATACAGGATATAGTCTGGACCTGTATATACAGTATGCTGCTGTGTATGGAACAGAAGCCGAAAGAAAGACAGACAGAGAAACAGATGATAATCACCTGCTAGGGACACCACCAACACTGAAGAGAAGATTCAAGTGCAGCGGCGCTTGGCGGTGATTGGAGCAGTATCCTCTTCTCCTCATGGTGACGTCCTTCTTGTAAGTTACTGTTTGTACTGTGCAAGGGTGCTGCTTTAGTTCCTCAGCAGTACAAACTTCATGGTACTGCAGAGCAGAGGGCCCATCACCGCGGCCATAGTTTCACTTAGCTGCAGCCATGACTAGGGCTGTGGAGCCCCTTGGCACCAGCCAGCGGCCCTAGTTATACCTGCAACTATTTGACAGTAAGCTCATGGGGACTGGCCCTCTACACCAGTAATGGCCGGGTCACAGACATCCGTGGACATTATCCCCATGAGCGAGCTGGCCCCACCCAGTTGTCCAGGACCCTGGCACTTGCCCAGGTGCATGAGGTGCTGATGTCGGCACTGGGTCCTGAGTTTGAATTCCACCAAAGATGACATCTGGAAGGAGTTTGTATGTTCAATCTGTGTTTGAGTAGGTTTCATCCGTGTCTTTTTGTTTTCACCCACATTTCAAAGACATAAAGATATGGAATTTCGATTGTGAGCCCCAATGGGACAGTAATGATTGTTATTGTAATATTTACTGAACTTCAGTTCAATCTCGAGCATGGCAGCTTGGTGGATGAACACTTTGTAGGAAGATTGAGCTTCTGCAGCCTAGGTAGGTTCACCAGGGTCTTCTCCAAGCCTAGATAGGTCCACCAGGGTCATGTCCAAGTCTAGATGTGTCCACCAGGGTCTTCACCGTTATCTCGATAGTATCAAGCCATTGGATTCATGGTCTTCCTCTTCGCCTTGTTCCTTCTATTCTTCCAACCATGATTGCTCTCTTCATATGATGTCTCCAAAGCATATGATATTCACTGTAAAACTAAAACACGCCAGTAAATGAGCAAAATCTTGATTCCATTCCATACAAATTGAAGTTATGGAGCTGCCAGCCCAATCCTTGGATCTTAATCCGAAAGAACACTTGTGGAGTGACATCAAAAATACCACTTCAAATGCAAATAAATTGTGGGATGTAGTCAAAGCATACTGGGCTGGAATAACATTTCAGTTAACAGAAGTTGGTTGACTTTATGTAACATAGATCAGTTCTAAAAACCTGTGGTTATACAACTAAATATTAGGTTAGTGATTCACAGGAATTATAAATCCGAAGGAAAGAACATATTGTGAGTTTGTAAAGACAAATGCAGACACTATTTTTTTGAACAGCCCAATGTTCAGTTTTTTGTTATTTTCTGTAAAGTAGTTAAAAATGATATACATTTCTCTTCATGTTTTGATTTATAAAACAGTGTGCAATGTTCCCAATGCTGGAAATAAAAACTATTATAAAGATTTGGGGCTTGACTCATGTTTTCGAACACACTGCTATTATTTTAAAGACAACTATATAGAGGGAATATTTCATCAAAAATAATCAGAATCTATTCAATTAGCACATAATAAGCTAAATACACATAATTCATCATATTCATATAGTGTACAGTATTGGGCTTAATATCAAGTGTCCAATATGCATATAGTAAAACGCTTTATGTGGTAACATTAAAATATAATTAATTATGTGATAAATCAATATGGCTAACACCTTACATCATTCCATTAACGCTCATCCAACCGCTGAAAAAAATATGGACACATAGTTTATTAGTGTCCTATGGATCGTCCGCACCTGCCCAGGATTGGGTAATGATGACGTTGTCACTGGGAGTTATGGAAGAAAAGGAACTGCCCCTCAGGCTAGGGGAACCCTGACTTTCCCTAACTCAGGGATACCCTTGCTGGTATAGAGGACGGAGTCTCCGACCTGTCCTTTTCTTCTGTCCAGGCCTGAGCTACACCCCAACCCCAGGAGGTGAACCAAAATAGAGCTTATGGCCACTTTACACACGGCTACATTTCTAGCTTATCCACAGGTAACTTACTGGCTGCAGTGAAATCATGGGGACATGGTTCTATCTTGTTGCTGTGTACAAATGGAATAATATCTCCATGATTTCACTGCAGCCAGTAAGTTACCTGTGGATAAGCTAGAAATGTAGCCGCGTGTAAAGTGGCCATTACAGATAAAGACAGGCATGGATAAAGTAAACAGCACCACACTATATGTGTGTAGGGAGAACACATACAAATAGGGAATGAAAAAAAAAATAGGTATACTTCACCAGACACCAAGCAACGATAAAGGTACCTTTACACGCCGCTACAGAAGGTTCAAAACAACCGGGTTTCGGAGACAAATGTATCTTGCACCGTCAAATCAAGCCGAGGTAGCGGCGTGTAAAGTAGCTTGTTGCCACCCGTCACTTGCGGCACCTGTTTCAGAGCAGTGCTCAAAAACAGGTTGGTTTCAACTCGATGGTAGCGGCGTCTAAATACGATAGGGTAAGGTTTTTTCGTCACCTAGTTAACTCCCCGGGGGGTGTGACAGCCTCCGGGAAACCGCCCCCCTTCAGCGATCATTGGTGGAAGCTCCTGCGTTGCCATTGGTTGTCGCTGCATAGGGCGCCATATTTAAGGAGCTGACCAGTCACACTACACAATTGCTCGAGCGTCATGTATTAGTCAGCCTCCTGCGCTGGCTGCCCAATCATGATATTATTGCTTTGTCCAATCATCGTACGAGCGTCTCGTAATCCACAACTCTGGCACGCCTATGTGTTGTCCCTGCTGCCCCAGGTCCTCCCATATTACCTTCTGTAGGGGCGTGTAAATGAGGGAAGGTGCTCTACAGAAGGTAACCTGCGGCACCCGGCGGTGCCTCCAGAGATAGATTAAACCTTCTGTAGAGCACCTTGTAGCGGCGTGTAAAGGCGGTATCAGGTACCATTTGCAACCGTTGGTACGTGCTCGTGCACGTGAGACACCCGGTTGTTTCCAACTTTCTGTAGCGGCGTGTAAAGGTACCTTTAGGGTACCTTTACACGCGGCTACATTTGTAGCTTGTCACCAGGTAACTTACTGGTTGCAGTGAAATCATGGATACATGGTTCCATTTGTACACAGCAACAAGATAGAACCATGTATCCATGATTTCACTGCAACCAGTAAGTTACCTGGTTACAAGCTACAAATGTAGCCGTGTGTAAAGGTACCATAAGAGTTTCAACAGCAACTCCAACAGAGGACCAGTATGCTAGAGGCACCACACAAAAGCTATAGTCGGCATCCAGGAATGTTCTGAGCCATTCTTAAAGGGAGAAGGCGTTCCCAGCAGCCTTAAACTTCAATTGACCATATCAAAAAATTAACTCCTGCAAAGCTGAATATCAGTGAACAAACCACCGCCAACACCCAAAACAACGGGTGAGCACAAGGAGGTCTGAGGCTGCACATCAGACTCCCCAGTGTGAACAGAGTCTGAAGCGGGCATGACTGACAGGCACCCCTTCTCTTCTGTTTGGACATTACAGCCAGGGATCACAGAATATACGAGTATACAGACATTACAGCCAGAGATCACAGAATATAAGAGTATGCAGACATCACAGCTGGGGATCACAGAATATAAAAGTATACAGACATCACAGCTGGGGATCACAGAATATAAGAGTATACAGACATTACAGCCGGGGATCACAGAATATAAGAGTATACAGACATTACAGCCGGGGATCACAGAATATAAGAGTATACAGACATCACAGCTGGGGATCACAGAATATGAGTATACAGACATTACAGCCAGGGATCAAAGAATATGAGGGTATATAGACATTACAGCTGGGGATCATACAATATATATTTCAATGGTTTTTATTGGTTTTAAGTTAGCAGGTATAAGATGACAAGATAATAAACATATATAATATATAATTCCCCTAACGCACTTCCGTAAGTTTCAGTGCTACTTCCGTCGTCGTCAGCGAAGCATTGCCCGCGCAGCGAGCATTGCGAGTCTCCCGCACCGGCGACGACCGACGAGAGCCTAGCGCCGTAGCCGAAAATAGAACCAAGGGCCCGGCCCTGCACAGCTCTAAGGACCGCCTCACTTCCCATTGAGATATAATGGAGGACTTTGAGTTTCAAATTTACCGCTGTAAGTGAGGCGCTATTCTCATTGGTGGGCGCCAGCACACAGCGACCAATGAGAATAGTGCCTCACTTCCCATTGAGATACATGGAGGACTTTGAGTTTCAACGTTTCTCAAAGTCAAACTCAAACTCCTCCATGTATCTCAATGGCCAGTGAGGCGCTTCTCTCATTATACTCATGACAGTAGCAACATTAACCCCTTACATTCCGTTTTATCTGTAATTTCTATAACACAGTGTGTAGTTGTACTGCCACTGCGAAGTTAACCCCTTATATACCATTTCTGCCTTAACTCCATACTTTGTAGTCTCTATTACTACTCCCAGTAGGAACATTAACCCCTTATATTCCATTATTGTTGTTATTTCTATTACACAGTGTATAGTTGTAATGACACTGCGAAATTAACCCATTATATACCAGTTCAGCATTAACTGCATATTTGGTAGTGTTTATAACTACTGCCACTGGTACATTAACCCTTGAACACCCTTTTGGATATAATTTACAGCGCTGAGTCTGTTGTGGGAGTGCCTGTGGGACATTAACTCCTTCAATAACATTTTTGATATCATTATAAGTTCCTACTCTGTTATAGTCCTGTTAGTCGGACATTAACTCTTTCTACACCTCCACTATATTGCTACCCTCACAGTTCTGCCTACATCGCCTACTTAGTCATATATCTGGTGTTTAAGTCTATTATTTAAAACTCTTAAAAAAATTATATACAGATTCTAGACTCCCGATTCTTTAGAATCGGGCTCACAGCTAGTCCAATATATCAGTACATCAAATATATCAAAACAACATCAAGGGATGCAAATTTGTACAAATGTAGAAATCCAGTCATCAGAGATTATAGTTGCATGTATCTAAGGCCCCTTTCACATCAGCGTTTTTTTTAAAATCGCGGCAGGTGCGGTGAAAAAAACGCATCTGCCGCGATTACCACATACCGGCTGCACTTGCGGCACGGTTGCGGCACGGTTGCGGCAAGCCCCATACAATGTATAGGCGGGCTTGCGGCAGGTGCGGCAAGTGCGGTTTTGGCACTTGCAGCAGGTGCGGCCGCGAAAAAAACAGTCAGGGATCACAGAATATAAGAGTATACAGACATTACAGCTGGGGATCACAGAATATAAGGGTATACAGACATTACAGCCGGGGATCACAGAATGTAAGAGTATACAGACATTACAGCCGAGGATCACAGAATATGAGTATACAGACATTACAGCCGGGGATCACAGAATATAAGAGTATACAGACATTACAGCCGGGGATCACAGAATGTAAGAGTATACAGACATTACAGCCGAGGATCACAGAATATGAGTATACAGACATTACAGCCGGGGATCACAGAGTATAAGAGTATAGAGATATTACAGCCAGGGATCACAGAAAATAAGAGTATACAGACATTACAGCCAGGGATCACAGAATATAAGAGTATACAGACATTACAGCCAGGGATCACAGAATATAAGAGTATACAGACATTACAGCCAGGGATCACAGAATGTAAGAGCATACAGACATTACAGCCGGGATTACAGAATATAAGAGTATACAGACATTACAGCTAGGGATCACAGAATATAAGAGTATAATGACATTACAGCCGGGGATCACAGAACATAAGAGTATACAGACATTACAGCCGGGGATCACAGAATATAAGAGTATACAGACATTACAGCCGGGATCACAGAATATAAGAGTATACAGACATTACAGCTGGGGATCACAGAATATAACAGTATACAGACATTACAGCTGGGGATCACAGAATATAAGAGTATACAGACATTACAGCCGGGGATCACAGAATATAAGAGTATACAGACATCACAGCTGGGGATCACAGAATATACCGTATTTTACGCTTTATAAGACGCACTTTTGTTCCCCCAACTTTTGGGGGAAAGTGGGGGTGCGTCTTATAAAGCGAACCTAGTAGCTGTGGAGTAGTGGGATTTGGGGGGGGCTGTGGAGCGGTGTCTGGGGGCTGTCGGGAGGCTGGAGGAGGCGGCAGCTGCGGTCCCTGGTCACGTGGGGCCGCTCATTATCTCCTCTAATATGCACTGCATCCCGCTGTCAATCACAGCGGGAGCAGCGCATATGATAGGAGCAGTCCGCAGCCCCATCTGAATAGTCAGTGCTTTCCACGCTTTCATTGCGTTGAAAGCACTGACTACCCAAAGAAACTCATACTCACCTCTCTTCATATCGTTTCCTGCAGCCCTCGCTATTCCCGCTGCCTCTGCTCAGCTGTGCCGGCCTCCGGTCATGTGAGTGTCGCTCATAGTGACATCATCACCGTGCGCCACTCACAGGACTGGATTCCGGTATAAGCAGGCAGCGGGGATGGAGGCTGTAGGGAGCGGTGGAGAGAGGTGAGTATGAGATCGTTTGTTATTTTTAAAGTGCACCATGGGAGAAAGTGTGCCAGGGTGGGGGCTGTCAGTACTATGGAGGGACAGTGTGCCAGGGTGAGGGCTGTCTGTTCCATGGGGGGGACAGTGTGCCAGGGTGGGGGCTGTCTGTACCATGGGGGAATCAGTGTGCCAGGGTGGGGGCTGTCAGTACTATGGGGGAAGCAGTGTGCCAGGGTGGGGGCTGTCAGTACTATGGGGGGACAGTGTGCCAGGGTGGGGGCTGTCTGTACCATGGGGAGACAGTGTGCCAGGGTGAGGGCTGTCTGTACCATGGGGAGACAGTGTGCCAGGGTGGGGGCTGTCTGTACCATGGGGGAAGCAGTGTGCCAGGGTGGGGGCTGTTTGTTTCATGGGGGGGATGACAGTGTGCCAGGGTGGGGGCGTCTGTATCATAGGGGAAGCAGTGTGACAGGGTGGGGGCTGTTTGTTCCATGGGGGGAACAGTGTGCCAGGGTGGGGGCTGTCTGTACCATGGGGGGGCAGTGTGACAGGATGGGGGCTGTTTGTTCCATGGGGGGATCAGTGTGCCAGGGTGGGGGTTGTCTATGCCAAGGGGGGACAGTGTGCCAGGGTGGGGGTTGTCTATGCCAAGGGGGGGGCAGTGTGCCAGGGTGGGGGCTGTCTGTGCCATGGGGGGGATAGTGTGGCAGGGTGGGGGCTGTCAGTGCCATGGGGGGACAGTGTGCTAGGGTGGGGGCTGTCTGCCAAGGGGGGGACAGTGTGCCGGGGGGGGCTGTCTGTGCCATCATGGGGGGACAGTGTGCTAGGGTGGGGGCTGTCTGTGTCAGCATGCAGGGACAGTGTGCCAAGGTGGGGGCTGTCTGTGCCAGCATGGGGGACAGTGTGCCAAGGTGGGGGCTGTCTGTGCCAGCATGGGGGGCAGTGTGCCAGGGTTGGAGCTCTATATGCCAGCATGGGGGTCCTTTGTGCCAGTGTGGGGGCCCTTTATGCCAGCATGGGGGCCCTCTGTGCCAGCATGGGAGGCAGTGCGCCAGCATAGGGGGCAGTGTGCCAGGGTGGGGGCTCTATGTGCCAGCATGGGGGGGTTCGTGTATGAGGATGGGGGTCATATATACTGATTATAAGGTGGACACTGGTATTATAAGACGGATCCCATTTAACATTAAACATTTTTTTTTTTTCTCTTTTCCTTCACCAAATTTGGGGGTGCGTCTTATAATCAGGTGCGTCTTATAAAGCGAAAATACGGTATGTG
>JARQOC010000004.1:82758958-82770433 GCA_033576535.1 Allobates femoralis
TCGTTCTAGCAGGCAAAATTGCTTTTAGATCTGATAAGGCCATCCTCGCTTGTGGTATTTGTAAGACAATTAGACAGGGAGACTCTCGCCTCTGTCGGAAATGTATTTTCTTTTAATTGCATTGCTGTTGTGAACCATTAATAACTTAGTTAAGGCCCTGACAGTTTTTTATTTGTTTTTTTTCAGAATATTGCTCAGTGATCAATAAAACACACTGAATTATTTTAGAGGAACATCATCTATTATCTCATTTAGGGAAGTGTTCTGTAACATTAGATATTGGATTATTTCAGTTTCG
Organism: Allobates femoralis; assembly: GCA_033576535.1. Taxonomy (NCBI): domain Eukaryota; kingdom Metazoa; phylum Chordata; class Amphibia; order Anura; family Aromobatidae; genus Allobates; species Allobates femoralis. The sequence goes on from JARQOC010000004.1 coordinate 82,759,257, forward strand.
GTGTGAAAAAATAAAATGAGGCTCCAATTAACTCACTGCTTATATAAAAAGTTATTATGCTGGCCACATGGGAACGGCGTTGTTATTAAATGTAAAACATTAACTATGGAGGGTTAGTTACAATTAAGGCTTGTAATGTGAATGGACGCGAGCGGATCTCATGCACCAAGGCTTATGTAATCTAAAAGTGAAAGAATTATTATGATTAGTGACTCAGAAAATGTCTTTGTTGTTACAGTCTTTTATTCCTTTGTAACATATGGTTCAGATCATTTTAGTGATTTCTACCCAGTCCTGCGGCTCTTGGTAGAACGTACGGGCAAAATTTCAACAAACATTTCTACACTAATGGAGGTCAAAGGGGGAATGTTTCTCCTAGTGGAGAGTGACATGCCAGAGTATAGAGACTTACAGTTGTAGACAAAAGTATTGACACCCCTGCAATTCTGTCAGATAATACTCAGTTTCTTCCCGAAAATGATTGCAATCACAAATTCTTTGGTATTATTATCTTCATTTAATTTGTCTTCAATGAAAAAACACAAAAAGAATTGTCCTAAAGCCAAATTGGCTCTAATTCCACACCAAACATAAAAAAGTGGGTGGACAAAAGTATTGGTACTGTTAGAAAAAATCATGTGATGCTTCTCTAATTTGTGTAATTAACAGCACCTGTAACTTACCTGTGGCACCTAACAGGTGTTGGCAATAACTAAATCACACTTGCAGCCAGTTGACATGGATTAAAGTTGACTCAACCTCTGTCCTGTGTCCTTGTGTGTACCACATTGAGCATTGAGAAAAGAAAGAAGACCAAAGAAGTGTCTGAGGACTTGAGAAACCAAATTGTGAGGAAGCATGAACAATCTCAAGGCTACAAGTCCATCTCCAAAGACCTGAATGTTCCTGTGTCTACCGTGCGCAGTGCCATCAAGAAGTTTAAAGCCCATGGCACTGTGGCTAACCTCCCTAGATGTAGACGGAAAAGAAAAATTGACGAGAGATTTAAACGCAAGATTGTGCGGATGGTGGATGAGGAACCTTGACTTACATTCAAACAAGTTCAAGCTGCCCTGCAGTCCGAGGGTACAACAGTGTCAACCCGTACTATCCGTCGGCGACTGAATGAAAAGGGACTGTATGGTAGAATACCCAGGAAGACCCCACTTCTTACCCCGAGACATAAAAAAGCCAGGCTGGAGTTTGCCAAAACGTACCTAAGAAAGCCTAAAACATTTTGGAAGAATGTTCTCTGTCAGATGAGACAAAAGTAGAGCTTTTTGGGCAAAGGCATCAACATAGAGTTTACAGGAGAAAAAAAGAGGCATTCAAAGAAAAGAACACGGTCCCTACAGTCAAACATGGCAGAGGTTCCCTGATGTTTTGGGGTTGCTTTGCTGTCTCTGGCACTGGACTGCTTAACCGTGTGCATGGCTTTATGAAGTCTGAAGACTACCAACAAATTTTGCAGCATAATGTAGGGCCCAGTGTGAGAAAGCTGGGTCTCCCTCAGAGGTCATGGGTCACCCAAAACACACTTCAAAAAGCACAAGAAAATGGTTTGAGAGAAAGCACTGGAGACTTCTAAGGTGGCCAGCAATGAGTCCAGACTGAATCCCATAGAACACCTGTGGAGAGATCTAAAAATGGCAGTTTGGAGAAGGCACCCTTCAAATATCAGGGACCTGGAGCAGTTTGCCAAAGAAGAATGGTCTAAAATTCCAGCAGAGCATTGTAAGAAACTCATTGAGGGTTACCGGAAGCGGTTGATCGCAGTTATTTTGGCTAAAGGTTGTGCAACCAAGTATTAGGCTGAGGGTGCCAATACTTTTGTCTGGCCCATTTTTGGAGTTTTGTATGAAATGATCAATGTTTCGCTTTTTGCTTCATTCTCTTTTGTGTTTTTTTCATTTAAGACAAATTAAATAAAGATAATAATACCAAAGAATTTGTGATTGCAATCATTTTCAGGAAGAAACTGAGTATTATCTGACAGTATTGCAGGGGTGTCAATACTTTTGGCCACAACTGTATAGGCCATGCAATGCTCCTCTGAGGAATAAAAAACGCACATAGGCTCTTCAAAATAAATAAAACACAATCTTGGGCCCCCCACCTATTAGATGTAGCAATCTATTTGGTGGCAGACATCAATTTCTCTTCCTTTTGAAGAGATTATTTGCATATTTAATTTCCCAGAAGAGCATTGCATGGCATATAAACTCTCCTTACACTGGCATGTGATTGTCCACAAGCAGAAGTGGTCCCACTTAAGACCTGTCACACATAGCGATATCGCTGTTCCGTCACAGGTTTTTTTGACGCAACAGCGACCTCGCCAGTGATCTCGCTACATTTGACACGTAGCAGCGACCGGACCCCCGCTGTGAGATCGCCGATAGTGTCAGAATGGCCTGGACCATTTTTTGATCGTCGGTTTCCCGCTGGGCAGCATGCATCGGTGTGTTTGACACCTTAACAACGACCTCGTTGGCGACTCAAAACTCAGCCTCGTAGGTCTGAGCCGTCAGATTAGCTGCTGTGTGACAGGGTCACAAAAAACGCCGAGGTCGTTATACGGGTCACCGTATCGTTGCTGCATCGTTGAGTAGATCTGACTGTTTGACATCTCACCAGCGACCACGTAGCGACGTTCCAGCGATCCTTACCAGATCGTGTTGTTGTCGGGATCGCTGGAACATCGCCAAGTGTGACGGGACCCTTAGACTCACAGTCAGAGGCCTCTCACCTAACCAAAGCAGATCTGTTTCGCACTGAGGAGGGACAACATCCTAAAAAAAACACTTGTCTACAAATTCAGTTTTTGGTTAGCCTTCTTATCTTAAATCTTGTACCAAGGTTCATTAGCAGGTTGATATTGACTTTTAGGATTGCTACAGCCAATGGGGTGTGAAGAGGCTGTTTGCTTTTTTAATCTCCCAGCAGTCACTGCACAGGCTATAAGTCTTCTTATACAAGCATGTTACTCTCCACAAAAATAAGCGTTCCCCCTTGGAACGTCAGTTCGAGATATCTCAACTAGGCAAATCCGATCTCGTACTTTGCACTGACGAGGGATAAAACCCTGAAACGTGTCTTAAAATTGAGTTTTTTTTATTGACTTCTTAGCCTAAGTCATGTGGCAAAGCTCCTTAAAGGCTTGATATTAACTTTTAGGATTGCTACATCCAATAGGTAGTGTCAGAGATCAAGTTCTCTTTGTTTTGAAAAGGCTATTGTATATCTCACCTATAAAGCTACATTCATAAAACGTTTCAGAAAGTATTGTTTGTTTGAGTGTTAATAAGGAGTTATGCCTTATTGTCCATTCATGAGGTGCTCCACAAGATTTTACTGGGTCACTGGGAATTTAGCCAAATTTGTGAGGTAAGGCTGCTTTCACATTAGCAAATTTTGAATACGTGGGCATACAGGAAAACCTTGTATGCCCGCAGATTCCCACACGACAAAGTGGATGCTGCAAGCAGCAACCACTTGTGTACTTTTCATGGCTCCGTAGGATCTATAATTACACGCCCCCTAGGGCGTGTCCTGGAAGTGATCCGTACTGTCCGTTGCTTTCCATGCTTATAGGCATTCATTCTTAATTGTCACCTGATCCACATGGATACGTGGCATCACGATACTTTTCGTGAAGATCAAAAACGTATCAAGATTTGTTTTTGGCCTCCGTGAAAACTGTGTTTTGCCGCGGATTCACAAGGATGCCCAAGGAAGTGTTTTCCATCCCCGTTGAAAGACAATGGGGCCGAAAACTGATCTGTAGGCATCCTATTTATGGCGGATCCACATGGATCAAAATGGCTGCCACTGTGAAAGTAGCCTAATGGTACCTTTACACGCCGCCACTACAGGATGGATACAACCCGCTACAGGCTACAAATGTAGCTTGTCGCGCCAATATCGCCCGTAGTAGCGGCGTCTGAAGACGGGACGACACAGCCGGCTACAGATACATCTGTATCCGTGCACTGCCCATAAACAGATGGCAACAAAGCCGATTGTAGCGAGCTGTATCGGCGTGTAAAGAAGGAACAGAAGGGTTGTTTCTACACCATGCTATGTAGCTGGGGCGTGACACAGGCTCCGGGTTTCCGCGCCCCCTTCAGCGATCATTGGAGGAAGCTCCTGCGTTGCGATTGGTTGTCGCCGCACAGGGCGGCTTATTTAAGGAGCTGACGAGTCACACTGCACAATTGCTCGAGCGTCAAGTATTAATCTGCCTCCTGCGATGCCTGTCCAATCATGGTATTTTTGCTTTCTCCTATCAGCGTACGGACGTCTCGTAATCCACAATTGGAGCACGCCTATGTGCTGTCCCTGCTGCACCATGTACGCCCATAGTAGCTGGTTGTAGCGGTGTGTAAATGAGCTACAGATGGCTACTTGAGACACCCGGCGATGTATCTAGCTGTAGATGTAGCGTAGCGTAGCGCACCTTGTGGCGGCGTGTAAAGAGGGTGCGTTTCCCGTTGGTAACCGTTTGGGCGTGCTCGTGCACGTGATGTAGCCGTTGGTATCCATCCTGCAGTGGCGGCGTGTAAAGGTACCATAAGTCAATGATGTTGGATGAAACTGACTCACAATTTTCATTCTAATTCATCTCAAAGATGTTTCTTTGAAATGGAGCTCAGTGCTTTGTGTGAATCCTTTTAGTTCCTTAACAACAAACTTGTGAAATCTTATCTATAGGGATGTCAAGTGTACAAAATTAAAAGTTTTACTATTTACTTTACTCTTGACTGGGTATAAGGGGGAAAACACTGTATAAAAGATCTATAACATTGTCAGTAGATAGAAAAATATTAGAATCTGAGAGTCCGAGTGGTTGATACCTTTTAATGACTAACTGAGAAGATGGTAAGAAAAAGCAAAGCAAGCTTTCCAGACACTATGGTCTCTTTATCATGGTAATAATGGCACAAATTCTGAAGGCACACATATATATACAAATATAGGGTGGGATAATGCCGTCAATAAGACAGGTGATGTGAAGCAGAGAATAGTGGCCAGTCTTGAGAGGGAGGAGACAGCAGCTGTGGAAGTAAAATCAAAACTCCGAGATAAGAGGAACCAGATAGTTTTATTGTCCTTTCATTGGTGGTTGGTCAAGACCTGAAAATTCTTCAATGAATGTAGAAAGACATAAATCCATTTGAGACATTCATTCCTACTTTAAATGTGTTAAAGTTCATGAGTTTGTATTCCCACATTCAACTGATTCTCTGTGATCTGAAGTTACCTTTCAGAACTAGTATTTTCATATCCAATACTGTATGATCAGACCTACAAGCCAGTACATTGATGACATTTCAATCATCTGGACAGAGTCTGAGCAACAACTGAAGACGTTCCATGAACACTTTAATCAATTTCATCCCACAATCAACTTAACGCTCAACTACTCCTGCACTGAAATTATCTTTCTGAACACCATCATAAAGCTATGGAACAATGAATTAGAGACATCCCTGTACCGGAAACCAATTGACCATCCAACATATCTTCAATGTGACAGTTTTCATTCAAAACACATAAAAAACTCTATTGTGTACAGCCAGGCCATCAGATACAATCGGATATGTTCAAACCCTACAGATAGAGACAATCACCTTGAGGACCTCAGAAAGACCTTTTTGAATCAGGGCTACCATCCAAGAACAATTGAAAATCAAATTACAAGAGCCACCAGAATACCTAGAAATCATTTCTTACTTTTCAAAACTAGAGAAAAAAACAACCAGGTCCCTCTTGTAGTCACCTACAATCCAAATCTGAAGGTGTTAAGAGGAGCCGCACGGAAACTACAACCATTACTAAAAAAAAGATGCCCGACTAAAATCAATATTTCAAGATCCCCTACTTCTGTGTTTTAGGCAGCCCCCGAATCTAAAAAGCATCGTTGTCAGAAGCGCCCTGTCCTCTCCAACAGCAACAGGAACCTTTTCCTGCAACCAGAACAGGTGTAAAAAAATCTATGATGACAGCGGACAAGATAAAGATTCCCAATGTATATCAGGACTACAAGATCCCAGGTAACTTCAGCTGCACCACAAGCAATGTGGTGTATTTAATTATACTACTTTCGGGGAAACAGGGTATGTACCAAATGTATCAGCAGGAATCTAAATGTAGGGGAGACAGGGCAACAAATAAGAACTAGGATGAACTCTCATCGCCATGCAATAAAGGAAAGAAGGACAGATTTACCTGTGCCTAAACACTTGTAGGTCTAATCACACAATATTGGATATGAAAATACTAGTTCTGAAAGGTAACTTCAGATCACAGAGAATTAGAAGAGAGTGGGAATGAAAACTGATTATGAACTTTAACACATTTAAAGCAGGAATTAATGAATCACATGGATTTATGTCTTTCTACATTTATTGACACATTTTTAGGTCTCGGACCAACCACTCATCAAAGGACAATAAAACTATCTGTGCCTCTTATCTCAGAACTTTGATTTTACTTCCCCCCCCAAGACTGGCCACTATTCTTTGCTTCACGTCACTTGTCGTATTTACTGCATTATCCCACCCTGTATATGTATATATATATATATATATGTGTGTCTTCAGAATGTGTCATTATTAGCCTGATGAAGAGGTCATAATGTCTGGAAAGCTTGCTTTGCTTTTTGTTACCATCTTTTCAGTTAACCATTAAAAGGTATCAACCACTGAGGACTCTCAGATTCTGATATTTTTCTATCTACTGGCTAACATGTACAAACATTTTTTTAACTTATAACATTGTCTTTCTTAAATTAAGTCTCTAACTTAAAAACAAGTGGCATCATGCTTTACTGTTTTTGACACTATGCACTATGCATGGGGATCAGAGATAAGTGAGCACTACCATGCTTGGGTGCCTAGTACCAATAATGAAGAGTTAGACACTCAGATGGGCCGGACTCGAGTACTAAGTAAAAAAAAAGTGAAACGCATGTTATATATTTAGTCATTACACACAGAGTGGTCTATTTCTAGAGTTTATTTCTGTTAATATTGATGATTATTGCTTCAAAGCCAAATTAAAAAAATTAAAGTAGGGAGAATGAAAGGATAAAAAATGTGCTGCTGTATTCCATGAGACAACAAAGGGTGAATATAATATTGATTTATTAGACAACATGTTTCAGGTCTCCCTGAAACACCCTGAAACATGGCAATATGATGTTGATTTGTCCTGAGGAAGGGACCAGGGAGCCCTGAAACGTGTTGACTAATAAATCAATACTATAGTCACCCTTTTAATGTCTAGTGAAATACGGAGGCGCGGTTTTTTACCCTTCAACCTCCCTACTCTATATGCACCACGATGGGGACTGCAGCAGCCGTGATCTGCTTTTATAGCGGTTGTGACTCTCACAACCACACAAGGTGAAGCCTCTGATACCTATTCAGGTCATATTTTATCTCTCAGACCCTTCATCATCCCTACTTTAATTCTCTGAGATAATGATCTTTGGGTTTTTAATGGCTGTAAGCCATAATCATCAACATTAACAGAAATAAACACTTGAAGGGGAAATATACATTACAGTGAGTGATCTAACTCTCTGTAATGCCTCCATATAATATGTGTTTTACTTTATGTATTTAGTTACTGAAATAAATTACCTTTTTGATGATATTTTAATTAATTGAGATGCACCTGTATGTATGTGTATATACACACTAACGTTCAAAAGTTTGGGGTCACTTAGAGATTTCCTTATTTTTGAAAGAAAAGCACATTTTTTTTCAATCAAGCTAACATTAAATGAATCAGAAATACATTCTATACATTGTTAATGTGGTAAATGACTATTCTAGCTGCAAATGTCTGGTTTTTAATGCAATATCTACATAGGTGTATAGAGGCCCATTTCCACCACTCCAGTGTTTTAATGGTACATTGTGTTTGCTAACTGTAAGGGTACCTTTACATGCAGCAACTTTTGGCGGCGATAGGAGGCAATCTAACGTGCGCGTGCACATTTTTCATGGTTGCCTCCGAACGCTGAAGGCGCTTTTACACGCCGCAATTTAGCTCTCAACCTAAGGCGATGTGTCGTCCCAAAAGTTCCCACACCAACAGTAGGAAACATCCGGTAGCCTCCTGACGCCACTTCACACACCGCCATCCCCAAAGGAATGTGGGCATACATGGTCAGCACGGCGAAAACATAGGCGTGCCAAATTGTGTTACACCACGCCCCAAATACGCTCATTGGACAATGCAATAGCGTCCTGATTGGCCAGCCTGCCAAAGGCTGGCTAATACATGACGCCAATGCCATTGTGTGGTGGTGAATAGACAGCTGTTCAAATATGGCACCCTGTGAAGTGACAGCCAATGGAAACACAGTAGCCACCACCAATCATCGCTGGCGGGACGCAGACTCAAACACGCTGAGGCCCGCCTCCGGGAAATCAATAGGCGACGCAGATTCCATCCCTATCTCCCCTTCACACGCCAAAAGCAGGGAATGTCGCCTTCATGATTGCCTCTGATTTTGGAGCAGTGCTGTGAATTCGTAACCAGGGGCAACCAAATTCCCCAATTACACGCCACAGTAAGGAGGCAATTTGGCAGCGATCATTCCAGAGAGAAATATCGCCGCCAAAATTGTGTCCTGTGTTTGCGGCTTGTAAAGGTACCCTAAGAAGGCTAATGATGTTTAGAAAACCATTGAAAACCCTTGTACAAGTATGTTACCGCAGCTGAAAACAGTTTGGCTGATTAGAGAAGCTATAAAATTGACCTTCCTTTGAGCTGGTTGAGAACCTGGAGCATTACTTTTGTTTGTTCTATGAAACTCTCAAAATGGCCAGAAAAAGAGAACTTTCATGTGAAACTCGTCAGTCTATTCTTGTTCTTAGAAATGAGGCTATTCCATGCGAGAAGTTGCCAAGAAACTGAAGGTTTCCTACAATGGTGTGTACTACTCCCTTTAGAGGAGAGCACAATCAGGCTCTAACCAGAGTAGAAAGAGAAGTGGGAGGCCCCGCTGCACAACTGAGCAACAAGACAAGTACATTAGAGTCTCTAGTTTGAAAAATCGACGCCTCACAGGTCCTCAACTGGCAGCATCATTAAATAGTACCCTCAAAACGCCAGTGTCAACGTCTACAGTGAAGAGGCGACTCTGGGATGCTGGCCTTCAGGGCAGAGTGGCAAAGAAAAAGCTATATCTGAGACTGGCTAATAAAAGGAAAAGATTAACATGGGCAAAAGAACACAGACACTGGACAGAGGAAGATTGGAAAAAAGTGTTCTGGACAGACAAATCAATGTTTGAGGTGTTTGGATCACACAGAAGAACATTTGTGAGACGCAGAACAACTGAAGAGAAAATTATTATTTCAAATAAAAATCATTATTTCTAACCTTGTCAATGTCTGGACGATATTTTCTAATCATTTTGCAACTCATTTGATAAATAAAAGTATGAGCTTTCATGGAATTACAAAATAGTCTGGGTGACCCCAAACTTTTGAATGGTAGTGTATATATGTATAACACTTATGTCTTTGGGGAGCAAAGACTTCTTGGGGGCACTGGACACCCCTCTACTTGCCTTCCTTCTTTAACCATTGCTGTCCTCAGCCATAATGACACCTGGAAACCATCATGCATATATAAAACACAAGTTTTGTCCTTATTTCTTTGGATCGTCCCCGGATCTATAGAGTCCAAGTCCATTTTTTTATGAAACAGGCCTATAGCCCAACAGGAGCACAAGGTCTACAGAGGCTCACATAGGCACTGAAGTCCATTCTCTGATTAGGCAGTAGCACAACACAGGGAGCATCAGCATATGAGTGAGTTCTTCAACCAGTTTTTTCTTCAATTTTGCAAACAAATGACCTGGCTGGCACATCGAGTCCACCGATTTCACCCCTTTTTACACAACAGTCCATAACACCCAGCAAGTCCAACAAGGATTGGCAGAGTCTATTAAAATGGGATGCAGGCCTACAACTTAATGGAGAACATTAAGGGCACAGTCCATTTAGGGCTTTGAGGTGTTGCCGAAAGGCTGCAGTCCTGCTAATACAGCAGGGGTCAGCACAACAGGCACAAAACTGGTGAAAGAGAAAAATAAAATTAGGCCCACCTGCCAGCAATGCAAACAATGCTCTTGTCATAATTGAAACCAAACAGTCATCATCCGGACAACAGTGGAATTCTAGGACCAATGGCAAGGCTATTTTTACATCCTGCATGACGCAGGGCCACAGCAGTGACGCAACAACAGGCCCATTGTAGTGCAGTCCTTTTTAATCTGCGACTTTTTCTGGAAGCCTCTCACTGCTGCCGCAGTTCTTTCACCAATGACTGGGATGGCCTTGCCAGGGTTCCATAGAGTAGGGTGCTTCCAGCTGGTCTCAGGAGGTCATTGGGGCTACTCTTCCAGGGGCATTCTCCAAAGCCTGTCCCACAGTACACCACATGAGCACACACTGGCCCTTGTGGATTTTACCCCAGGCAGCTGGTTTCCATGGTCAGACCTGGTCAGCTGTTGATGCTCCATCCTCTCCATATGGGCCTCCTGCTCCCACTATTCCACATCCTCTGTGTTGGCGACCCAACTTACTCCCATCTCGTACCACCCCTTGCAGCATTTCCGTTTCATGAAGGTGACCACCTTGCCAAAATAGATGGTGCAGTGTCGGGAAGGCAAATTGTCCTGCTCCAGGGTGGACCTATTCACATAGCACTGGTAACCTGTGCCCTCTTCGACTATGAACCTGTATCCCCTCCTCTGAAAGAAGTTCACCACCTGACCAAGTACATTGTTCCTCAAAGCTGGCTCGATTACACACCTCCAACAACTCTTGGTCAAGTGCCTCATAGATCCTACTTTCTTCTACAAATGACAAGGCCCAGGTTGTTTGAGACAAAAAGAATCCTTTCTGGGATGGGGTAGAGGGCCCCATATGTCAGTCTCCAAGTCGAAGGCTTCTGATGAGGGTGCTTCTGGAAGGCAGGGACATGGGCTTTTGGCACTACTACCTTCTCAAACTTCAGATCCACCAACTTTAGCACTGGCTGCTGATTTGGTAATCCTCCCTTCAACTTCTGGATTTCCTGGGCCCTGCTGGCATAGATAATGGCTCTTGTCCTGATCATCATTCTGGGGATACCTCTTCAGGCATCCA
>JARQOC010000004.1:82770533-82796140 GCA_033576535.1 Allobates femoralis
TCAGACACCCTGTCAGAAAGGAAACCAGTCACACCAGGATAACCCACCGGGGTCGAGATCCAGTACAGGAGAGAGGAGAGCGGGAAGCTGGGATACTCAGGAAGCACCCCAATCGGGCCTGGTACTAAGTGGGCTGTTCCCGCACAGGCATAGCAGCAGGACACGGGTTATAAACAACGAAGGCATTCCATGGGAGACTCCGAGGAATCCTGCAGCCCTCTGTGACTACCCAGCTGGCTATCCTTACTTAACAACGGTTATCTTCTGTGAACTGTATCACCATCAGCATTGTTCCAGTAAAGTACCCAGGTAGAGTGACAGAGTCTCTGTGTGCTTATTCACTGCTGAACTGCCTTTTAGTTATCTCCATCATCAGCACTTCCATCACTACAAGTGCTATCCTGCCCCGGAGGGCCAGCTCTACCTGCAGGGAGCTGTACCATCTCGGCTTCTGTACCATCGCCTTCCGGAGGTCTGAAGCGGCGCTGGTGCTACATCACCAGAATCTGCAGGTGGTGTCACGATAAACTTATACACTTTTATTCCCATTCCAATTACCCCTTTTTAGTTGACCACCAGGGTCACGGGTCTGGGCAGGCCACCAGTGATATCCCTACCGCAGCAGAGGGCCCAGATCCTCGAGTCCCATACCTTGGGCTAGTCATTGGATCATGTGACTATTAAAAGGGTGGGGAAGAAGTCATTAGCCACATCACCTGATTAAAGCAACAGCATCCATGGCATAGAAAAAATGGCAATAACCCTTAATGTCCCAAAGGAAATAAACATTTAAAATGAACAGACTGAAGAGAAGTCAACTTGTGACATACTGGGCCTACTAATCTGAATAGATGCCAGGGAAATGTAGATGAGGGAATCTTGTGAAATTCCAATTCACCAAATTACCCAAAAAAAATTAAATAGTGGTGAATAAATTTACACAAATCTCTAAACTGTAAAGTTTGCACTTACCCAGAAATAAAACATGGGGAGAATATAGAGAGAGTGAGAAAGAGAATTGCACTGAACATAAGAGCGTACATTCTATGAGAGAGAGACCCTGCTGACCATAAGAGCTTACACTCTACAGGAGAGAAAGAGACAGAGAGATGGAGAGAGAGGACCCTAATGACCATAAGAGCTTTCACGCCACAGGAGAGAGAAAATGAGAGAAAGAGAGAGAGTGAGAGAGAGCGAGAGAGAGAAAGGACCCTGATGACCATAAGAACTTTCATGCCACAGGACAATGAGAGGACCACATTGACCATAAGACCTTACAATATTTAAGATAGACAGAGGAAGAACCATGTTGATTGCAAGAGATAACACTCAACTATATTGAAGAGAGAGAAGACCTCGCTGGCCATAATAGCTTACACTCTAAATGAGAAATAGAGAAAGCCCTGCTGCTTATTAGAGATTATACGCTACAGAATAGAGAGACACCTACTAACCATAAAAGCTTACACTCTACTGTACAGAAGAAAGATGACTTTGATTCACATAGGAGTATACATTTCACAGGAGAGAGACACAGAGAGAGAAACCCTGATGACCATAAGAGATCACTCTACAGGAGAGAGAGGGGACCGTGCTGACAAAAGGAGCTTAAACTCTACAGGATAGACAGAGGGAGGACTGTGATGACCATAAGATCTTACATTTAACTCTGCAGAAGAAAGGAAGTCCCTGTTGACTTACAGTAGAGAGAGGATTATCCTGGCCATAAAAGCTTACTGTCACACTGGAGGGTGTGGACTCTACTGCACCACAGGGCTGGGCTAACCTTGGAGGGATGTCACTAAGCGACTACTTGGTTCTTCACTAGAGCCACTACAGCACAAGCCTAACTACACCATCAGTGGTTCTGGTAAAGAACCAGGTAGTGGCTTAGCTGTGCCCTCCAAGGTTAGCCTAAATGCTAAGTTGGCTGGGAGGGAGGCGAAGAGACATGCAGGGATGCCAAGCATTACACTTGCACTCTACTGTACAGAAGAGAGATGATGAACATAATGGCATACCCTGTACAGGAGAGACAGACTTACCCAGTGACTCTGGAAATGGAAAACTAGCGGTCTATCATACATTGACCACACTGTACAAGCTATGATAGTCAGCTAGTTGGCTATATGTTGTAGCCGCAGGGCAATATGGAAAAGGCCGAGCAGCAATGCAAAATGACCTTAGCTCGCTGTCTGATACCTCAGAAGTGTGGGAAATGGGGCTAGGCACCTTTAGTTTTTTTTGTGAACCACAAATCGAATCTCAAAATGTTTGAAGTTGCAAGAAATTGAAGACGTACTTGATCGTCCTTTCAGAAATCCACTCATCTCTAATATCAGAAGCTAAGGGAAGGTTTGCAGGGCTCTGGCCTGGTGGCAACATACTAAAAGTGACCAAGTGGACTGAGGCCATGTAAATATTTTTAATCAACTTTAATGGCTTCCCTAGATATCCATGTCAGACACGTGGAGTCTTGCATCAATACTGTTTTAGGTTGACCTCTCATTGGCTGCAGAAGTCGTCACTTTGACAAGATGTTTGGACTTTTATTTGTTTTCTCCACTGAGAATCTTGACATTAAGTTGAATTTCTAGAATACGGACAATAATTGCAGTGTTATCCTTCTAAATTAGACCTTGTCAATGAACTGCTCTGTTCTTCTTGTAACCCTTCCCTGTTAGCATTTCGCTCCTCCAAGGGTTTGACCTCATTATCCAGAAACTATATCACTGTCATATTATTTATTTTTCTCATTTTCTTGTGGGAGGCAGAGGCTCGCAGACAGGATATTCCAATCTTCACAATACAGCCAGCAGAATGGGATTTATGCATAATCCTACAGAAGCATAAGTGCATCCATCAAAATGATCCACTGATTTTATTACATGTGCTTAAATGGGAAATACATCTAAATGGTTGTATTAGCTCTGACTGCTCACAAGACATTTACAGGACATAAGGAAATGCAATATAGCAGAGAATTCTATAGATATATATCTTCTCTGTACAAAAACTATTAAGGGAACACAATTAAAGCTCAAGCAAACAGCTGTATTATGACTGTTTTGTGCAGACCGGTTGCAATAGAAAGCCGTGGTACCTCTACTTCCAAATGGCTGATTTCATATAGCATTCCTTCTAGGATTGACTTTTCCTTGTTACCTTCGATGGTGAGAGACAGGGTGGTCCTGACAAAGCACGAACGACCTGAAGAAGCGAATCTAAGAGGATACATAGTATTCTCTAGAACCTCAGATGGAAATGTTAGCCTTATTGTTGTAGGAAGCCACCAAGTGCAACTCCACAGAGGTCTAGGTACCACGACAGCTGACTCCAAGGGTCGAGCACCTATGGACAGATACAGTCTCTGGGAGGGTGCAGCCTGGATGGCTGGATTCAACAGGTACAGTCTCTAAATAAGAGCAGCTGAAATGGCTTGATGCAGGCAGGTGTAGGCTCTGGGTATGGCAGAACGACTTGTACAGATTATACGGCAGCAGGAGGAGATGGTGCGGCAGCAGTATTGGACTAGATGGTAACGTAGCTGGACTGGTGCCGATGGTATGGCAGCAGGACTGGACTAGATGGTAATGTAGCTGGACTGGTGCCGATGGTATGGCAGCAGACTGACTAGAGTAAGAGCTGACGTCGATGGTATGGCAGAGACTGACTAGATGTATGTACTGGATGTGCCGATGGTATGGCAGCAGACTGGACTAGATGGTAATGTAGCTGGACTGGTACTGATGGTATGGCAGCAGGACTGGACTAGATGGTAAGTAGCTGGACTGGTGCCGATGGTATGGCAGCAGGACTGGACTAGATGGTAACGTAGCTGGACTGGTGCCGATGGTATGGCAGCAGGACTGGACTAGATGGTAATGTAGCTGGACTGGTGCCGATGGTATGGCAGCAGGACTGGACTAGATGGTAACGTAGCTGGACTGAGTCGATGGTATGGCAGCAGATGGATCTGACTGGTACTTGCAAATTTGCAAAACTAGAAACAGACACTGATCAATAAGGCACAGACACTAGATTTAGCTAGGAACCTGACAATAAGCAGCATGTCTCTAAAGCATAAACCACATTGCTCAGGCACCTTTCATCAGGGGAAGATGCCTCAAAGGAAAGGTGTCGCAATTTATTTTTGTATTAAAGATAATTGTTTATATAAACAATTATTTTTAATACAAAATTACATTTTTTATCTTTAATTTTTTTTAGTAATTATTTTTGCAGCCACTGGGGGCTGCCATTTTGCTTTGCAGAAGTGTAAGAGTCGCTACGCGACACTTACTGTTTGCAATTACAGCACCTCTGGGGATTATAAGTCAGTGATCACATGCCAACCCTATGTTTTACATTGGGCTGTGTCCTGCTGTGATCCAGTCACGCCCCCTGGGCTGTCCAGATCAGAGCAGAGGAAGAGATCGGCACCATCTACTTGGAGCCCACAGTGTCGGCTGTGAGCTCCACTTTCCACCTATAACTGCGTGTTTATAGAAGGAGAGATGATCATGTGACCGAGGACGGGCGACGCCGGGGAGAGAGCAGCAGCACAGGCATTGGAGGTCCGGGCTGAGGTAAGTATCGGTGGTGAGCTGTGATTAGCGATGCTAATCACCGCTCATCACCAGCCTGCAGTGCTTAGAGTGCAGGAGTTTGATCACACACTGTGCTCTGAAGACGGATGGGGGAGAGCACACAGGGACAAAAACAGAACACAGGGGGGAGAAGAGCACAAATGGGGAGAGAGACCAGAAACAAGGGGATCGAGACATCACAAATTAGGATTGAGAGAGAGCGAATGCCCAATGGAGAGTGAGAGATCGAGCACCAAATGGAGAAAGAGAGAATGAGTGCCCAATGGGGACAGAGGGAGAGCACCCAAAGGGGAGAGAGACAGAACGAGTGCCCAATGAGGAGAGAGAGAGCAAGCGCCCAATGCGGACAGAGAGAGAGTGAGCACCCAATGGGAACTGCAGACTTTTATTTGCACTAAATCTGCAAGGAAAAAAAAACTCCAGAATTCTTATTGAGTTTTCTGCCATAGGGATCTGCATGTAGTTTTGGGTTGATATAACTTTGTGTCTTCAACAAAATGGCTCCAATCTATCAGTGATCCTAAACTTCATTGTTTCTTATCCTTTTGTAAACACCCAGAAGGGGAGGTGGGAGGAGACACCACACACACAGAGCAGATCAAGCCCAGATTTTCAGCAGTCGTAATGCATGCCAGCTGTACAGTATGTACAGTAGGATTTCATGGCAAATTTCAGTAGCTACTCCCCATTTTGTTTCAAAGTGGAATATATCAAACTTTTAAATTATTTTTCATATTTTACTCGATTAAAAAACAATGATAATATTGGGAAAAAAACAATTAAAACATAAATACTTTACATTTTTGCAATTGTTGAAAATTCTTTTTTTTTCATGGCACCTTACCTTTAAATACTCTATGCTTCTCAGACATAGGCTAAAAAACAATTCCAGTGCGTGCCATGCATGTGGCTTAAGCCCACTCACATTAAACCTATGCAGCATGGACAGGCCCTGGGGGAAGAAAGCAGCAGATGAAGCCTGGGCAGGCACTGGAGGACTGTGCAGGAGTGGAGGTTAACTACACAGCAGTCGTTGGTCTCCCAGCCATGGAGGTGCCAGAGCCATGGCTGGTGGTATGACTCTTGTACAATTGGAGTGCGACGGAGCCCATAAGAAAGTGCTTGGTACACTTATTGTCCTGTACAACATGAGCCCGCGCTGTGTCATGGGCTCTGCTCTTCTGCTGATACTTTCAGTCCTATTGATCTCACCATATGACAGTGTCCCAAAATATACCAATAAACCCACCAAGAATTTCTTCAATAGAAAAAAGCATTCAGAAGGTATATGACTGGTCAAGTCAATCTAAAGGTTTAATAAGGACTTTTCACTGGATTTTTAAAAATTTCAACTTAGTATCTCCTTCAACGTCACATTTCCACTGATTGTGGTATTTAATAGTTTGCCATTATTTTTCTTTACCTCCTCATTCTTAAGGTATTAATTCAGTAATAAAGAGACATATTTTCCTTTAAAAAAAAGTGGGCGCACAACACAGAACTTCTCGGTAGGCGTTTGCCATTTCTCCTCTACAACAGTAGATTTGTTGTATCCGTCCAGTTGGTTGAAGGGAATATTTGTATCTTCATTATCAGGAAGCAACTAAAAAAAACACAAAAAAAACTTTTCCAGAACTAGTAGAACATTGGCAATGGGAAAAGTTACTCAATTTAAGTAAAAAAATTAAGTGAAATATCCTCGATAAATCCCATTAAGATGTGGCTGTACAATTCTAAATTGTGTTATAATATTGGACAGATTGTTTTTGTTTGCAAAAACAAGTACATTGATTTTTCCCTGGTCTATTTTGGTGTTTTTGTGAAATTCCATTCACATTTACCTTTTTATACTGATTGAATGAAGATTGATTATTGACGTACCCTTATGTCCTTGAGAAAATAAAATGGCTGAATAATAATGAACAAACTTAATAATACTTGTACGAGTTTCGCATTTGCTCGGTTGAATGGTTCATGAATGATCCGACATAAAAAGGTGAATGATGGGAGCCGTCACCCTAGTGAGAGCCACTTGCAGTCTCTGAATGACTATCACTGGGGAAAAGTAAAGTAAAATTAAAAACATTAAACTGCATGATTACGGAAATGGCTCCCAGATGCGTTGTTGGCTTATGCCCTTAGCTAATGAAACTCATTGACTAAGGGCGTAAGCCAAAAACGCGTCTGAGTGCCATCTCAGCAATCATGGATTTTAAGTATTTGCAAAATATGAAATAAACTTCAAGTTTTTATATTATGTGGGATTCACCTATTCTTTGGATTGATTGGAGCTGCATGCCATGGCTTGGATTGCAGTTATGGCGCCCCTGCCGTCAGGCTTCCACTGGTGGTGCTGCATGCATTTTACATGTATGGTACCATGCCCAGAGGTAAGATGGGAAAGCTTTGACTAGACCCCCATTTGCACCCAACACAATCCAAACTCCAGGCCAGAGAGGTGCTGGGCGGACAAAAACACATTCAGGGCAGTCCCCACCTACTGGATGGAGGGAGGAGTTAGGTTAGGGATGGGAGGCAGAAGGAGTTTGGCTCTAGTAAGATCCAGTTGGGCAGCTGGGGAAGCTAGTACCACATGTGGAGTTAAGTGCTAGTCCCAGGCCTGAGGACATGAATCTACAGCCATCTGTTCAAGCCGCACAGAGGAGCTAGCTGTAGCAGGGGTACTAGCCCCAATTCGGTTTGGATTCTGCAAGAATAGCCGTGAAATTGGAGGTCACTGGGCTTCAAGTACAGTGGCCATCATAGCGGACCCTCCCCAGGCTTAAGGTACTATACAGGGTTAAGAGGACTAGCAAGACTGTTGCTCATAGAACCCTCAGTCACCTGCCTGCGTGGACTGGCAACCACAGGACACTTAGGAGATAACAGGAGTAGCAAGTGTCAGGAAGAGGAAAGCAGCAAGAGAGAATTGTAAAATGCTGCAGAATATGTTGGTGCTATATAAATAAAATTATTATTATTCCTTGTGTCTCAGCAAGGTGGACTCTGAATAACTCTGGGCTGGCCAGGCTGCAAGCATGTTGGTGTTAAAGACGACATTATGGGTACTATGGGTACTATGTAGCTTCCGCCATATTGTATTCAAAGAAGCCATATTATTAGTTATCATGTCTATTCTGACTAGAGGCCTGTGTAACAGGTTGTTTAAGAGAAGTCAGCATAACTCAGCACATTCTTGTATTTGTTCTTGTCTTCTTAGATAAGACCACCAAGCCATATGTAAGCCAGAATGTACAAGTTCTTATCTTCTGTAACTCTCTTAAAGGTCACTAATTAATCATCTCAAAACTGTCTATACTGCATATTCATCATATTTGTCATCATATGATGTAACCTATTTTTTTCTTCTGTAAACGTATATAAGCTGATACAACTAATAAACTAGAGCTATTCATTTGAAGACCGAGTTTGTGTCATCAATTGAGTTATAGCCATTACCAGGTATACCTGTGTAGAGCTCTTTATATCAAATCAGTCTACTCTGGTTAGGTGTTTTTATACATCTTTCACAAATGGAGGCCCCAGCGAGATGTTTATCTGTTATGCATATTTTTCCCCTTTTTATCTTCACCTTGGCCTGGACACAAAAATCTACCAGTCTCCTGCCGAACATCATACAGAATTCCGGTAAGTTTGAGCCATTGTCTCAAGGTATTGACTTCTCCAGGAGGTGGTAGCAGGAGCCAGTCTTTGGGGAATTACAAATGGGAAACTCAGATAGACTGATTTGATTATTTGTTATTTGTTCTGTAACTCTTGTCCAGTGTTGTTTGTCTTGTCTGCTTAAGTCTTGTCACTTCTTTTGCTTATCTGTATTGTGTTCTGTGTTGTCCTGTCTTGTCATACTTCACAGTATTGTTGTATTTGTCCGTATACGTTAATTGTTAATTGTGTAGAACTACTCTCTTATTTGTTCTTAATCTTGTTCTGGGTTGTCCTGTCTTGTCATACTTTACAGTATTGTTGTATTTGTCTGTACGCGTTCTACAACTTTATTGACTTTTTCTGCCTAGACGGTACTACATTGGTTTTAAAATCTTGCCAGAACTAATACTACAACTCCCATCCTCTCTGAACAAGCTTCGCACTACTTCTCCCTCCCTTCTTCCCTTCGTTTTCCTCATACGTCACACCTCCCTCCTTTCTCTTCATGTAACTGCAGCTCTGGGATTGTTTTATGTCTTGCCCTAATTATGACTTGTAGCCTAGTAATGTTTAATGGGATAACTCTGATCCACTGATTATATGAATAACAGTAAACAGCACTGCCAGTTTGTCAGATTATCACTAACATTGTTGTGCACTGGAACCAGGTGTTCTGTTAAAATTGTGAAACTATGCAGAAAGATCAGAAAAATTGCAGATGGGCCTGCCCTGTCCTAGTTGGTAGCCTAAGGTGTTGCCATAAACTGCAAATTTTGGTGAAAGCCGTATGCTGAGCAATTGTGTTGAATGATCTGCTGAAAGACAGACGCATGTTTTCACAAAGATCAGATGAGAATTGCATTGTGCCTTGTATGACAGCAGAAGTAACCAAAGTAAACTATTTCCAAAACAGTATTAAATATATCCTGTATTACTGTATTTAAGTCAAAGTCCAGATCCACAGGTTTACAAACATAACTCCTAATTAAATATATGTGAGTATATAGAAAACAGACAAAATATATTAATTTACATTGTACTAGAATCACTGCTTTGTTTTCCCTTTATGAATATTGTTTATGATACAGAACCAGTCAGTGGAATTTAGAATGTTTGTATGAAGGTCAAGCTGACAGCAGCAGGGAAGGGAGGAGATTAAGCTGGAGGGACAACGTCACAGTTGGTACTGATAAATTGTATACTCTACGGTATGTTGGAATAGATTTTACTACTGAGCTATTGATTATAAGTAATAATGAGTCAGACTTCTGAAACTGGATGGAATTTAAGAATATAATATGAGATTGTAATGTTTGCATTGTGATTGGGTGACCACCGGCGAAATGTCTAATAATATTGTGCCCTAATGTCTTTGTTTGAGGAGAGATGCAGAATGGGGAAGACTTGGTCATTGTGTCTCTGTTGAATCAAAGCATGTTGTAGATTTGGATTAATGTTAACTGTTTCTTCTAAGGGTTTGAAACTTGCAAAAATTGTTGATGTTCTGTGAAGTTGGAATAGATAACGGGCTTCACTGACAGCAAAAGGGAGGGGGTTGAACTGAGCTTGCAGGACAGCATTTCAGCTGGTATGACAAATACTGCTTTATGTTGGAATAGATCTTAGTTACAAAATTTTATGGGATTCATTCAAGCCTCTGAGACAGGAGTACGGTTATGAAATCAGTGATAACTGTAATATTTGCATAATTGATAAGGGGTGTATACAGGTTGAAGTCTGCAAGACTTTTTATTCTCCTCGTGGATTTCCAGATATAACATGGGTTATGTAACAGAAAGAAAGATATAATGTGAATTGTTTGATGTGCCACAGTGATGTGTTCTTGTATAAGGTTGATTCAGAAAAGTGTAAAGTATAGGTGCAAAAAGGTAATTCATAATTACAGATATGCAGAAGAAGGGGTGGATTCAGGAATAGAGGTGTCTGCTACAGATAATTCTGATATACATGACAATTGTTTTTTTGGGATTGCATTGTATGTTTTTCCCGTAGAAAATTATTATTATTATATTCATCATTGTATGTTTTATTTTATTCTACTTGCTTAGTCAAGTGTTCCCTACAATTAGAATAAGCAGGAAATTGGGTTGTTTTGATATGGCTTGTTGAAGGCAATTCATCCGTGTGAATGACCAATGGATTCAGAGGCACAGATACAGGTACCAGTTGAAGTCCTGGGTCTGGGCTTCTGAACGCCACAATCCCCTAATATATATTATAGATAATGGTAACAATTAATCTGGATATAAATAGATTAAATAAAGCAGCTCCACTATTACCTGTACCTACAGTGCCTACAAATAGTATTCAACCCCTGCAGATTTAGCTGGTTGACACATGCGGAATTAACTTGGCATTGTGACATTTGGACTGTAGATCAGCCTGGAAGTGGGAAATGCACTGCAGCCAAAAAGATTTTTTTATTTATTTATTTATTTTTTTTTAAAGCGTTAAAAGTTAATTCAGAGGGTCATTTATTATTCAACCCCTCAAACCACCAGCATTCTGTTTGGTCCTCCTAAAGTATTAAGAAGTAGTTCAGGCACAAAGAACAATGAGCTTCACATGTGTGGATTAATTATCTCTTTTCTGACTATTTAAGACCCTCCCCAAACTTGTGAACAGAACTCATACATGGTCAACATGGGAAAGACAAAGGAACATTCCAAGGCCATCAGAGACAAGATCGTGGAGGGTCACAAGGCTGGCAAGGGGTGCAAAACCCTTTCCAAGGAGTTGGGCCTACCTGTCTCCACTGTTGGGAGCATCATCCGGAAGTGGAAGGCTTATGGAACTACTGTTAGCCTTCCACGGCCTGGACAGCCTTTGAAAGTTTCCTCCCGTGCCGAGGCCAGGCTTGTCCGAAGAGTCAAGGCTAACCCAAGGACAACAAGGAAGGAGCTCCGGGAAGATCTCATGGCAGTGGGGACATTGGTTTCAGTCAATACCATAAGTAACGTACTCCACCGCAATGGTCTCCGTTCCAGACGAGCCCGTAAGGTACCTTTACTTTCAAAGCGTCATGTCAAGGCTCGTCTACAGTTTGCTCATGATCACTTGGAGGACTCTGAGACAGACTGGTTCAAGGTTCTATGGTCTGATGAGACCAAGATCGAGATCTTTGGTGCCAACCACACACGTGACGTTTGGAGACTGGATGGCACTGCATACGACCCAAGAATACCATCCCTACAGTCAAGCATGGTGGTGGCAGCATCATGCTGTGGGGCTGTTTCTCAGCCAAGGGGCCTGGCCATCTGGTCCGCATCCATGGGAAGATGGATAGCACGGCCTACCTGGAGATTTTGGCCAAGAACCTCCGCTCCTCCATCAAGGATCTTAAGATGGGTCGTAATTTCATCTTCCAACAAGACAACGACCCAAAGCACACAGCCACGAAAAGCAAGGCCTGGTTCAAGAGGGAAAAAATCAAGGTGTTGGAGTGGCCTAGTCAGTCTCCTGATCTTAACCCAATTGAAAACTTGTGGAAGGAGCTCAAGATTAAAGTCCACATGAGACACCCAAAGAACCTAGATAACTTGGAGAAGATCTGCATGGAGCAGTGGGCCAAGATAACTCCAGAGACCTGTGCCGGCCTGATCAGGTCTTATAAAAGATGATTATTAGCTGTAATTTCAAACAAGGGTTATTCCACAAAATATTAAACCTAGGGGTTGAATAATAATTGACCCACACTTTTATGTTTAAAATTTATTAAAATTCAACTGAGCAACATAACTTTTTGGTTTGTAAGATTTATGCTTCTGTTAATAAATCCTACTCTCGTTTGCAGTTTGAAGGCTCTAACTTATTGGCATCTTATCAAACCACCTAAATCTGCAGGGGGTTGAATACTACTTGTAGGCACTGTATATGCTTCTTTCCTTGCACCCAGAAAATCAACAAGTACAATTGATTATGCACACCAGACGGACCAGCTTGTTTACAGGTAACACTGTCTCTGTTGGGGTTGTTTTTGTTTGATGAGAGATGCAAAGTGGGGAAGAATAAGTTATAAGTTCATAGTTCATAGACTGAAGTCAAAATGTGTTCCGGCCTGGTTGTGACTGCACTGAACTGTCACTACAGGGTAAGAACCTCAAGAATCCTGTGTGTTGCCTGGTCCTTCATGCATCTTCCAGAGCCTCCCTGCACCTCCCTGTAGAACTGTACTTCGTGCTACAATCCTTATCCTCCTCTGCACCCCATATACAATTTATACCTCCCAAGGGACCCTGTCCCTAACTTGAGAGAGCCCAACATCTAGCTACCACAGCACCTTCCCTTGGAGAGTCTTCCATAGAAGCACCTGCCTGCATACAGGCCAGGACTCCAGTTGGCATTACGACATTCAATTTCCCCTGTATATATTCCCCTTCGCTTTTTCGGTATGGGTCACAAGTAGGGATGAGCGAGTACCATAGTACTCGGAATCGCTATGCCCGCAACGAGTAGGTCCCGGTACTCGGTACTCGTTGCGAGTATAGCGATTGCGAGTACTACTGCAAAAGTCCTGTAAAAGAGAAGAAAAGTGGTTACAAAATAAAAAAAACGGATACTCACCTTAACCGACCGCTGCACCGGGACCGGGCGATGGACATCTATGCATGGAAAAGGACCTTTTACTCTCCCAGCCAATCAGATGGCTGGGAGAGATCTGGCTAATCAGATGCCGCCACGTCACAATCACGTGATCACTAGCGGCCACCAGATTGGCCAGATGGCAAGGTCCTCGGTGTACCTGAGAGGACCTTGCAATCTGGCCAATCAGGTGGCCACTAGCGGTCACGTGATTGTGACGTAGCTGCATCTGATTGGCCAGATCTCTCCCAGCCACCTGATTGGCTGGAAGAGTGAAAGGTCCTTTTCCATGCATAGATGTCCATCGGCCGGTCCCGGTGCAGCCGTTGGTTAAGGTGAGTATCCGATTTTTTTATTTTTTAACCACTTTTTCTCTTTTTACAGGACTTTTGCAGTGTATCTATTGATACACTGCAAAAGTACTCGGTACTTGCTACTCCCGAGTAATCCTAATTTACTCGGCAAGTAGCGAGTACCCGAATACCACTACTTCGGCGAGTAGCCGAATAGTAGCAAGTAGACTCGCTCATCCCTAGCCACAACCTCCGGGACAGCCCTGTGACTACTGAACTATCTGACACGGATGGTCGAGTACCCTGGTTCTGTGAACAATACACAGTCCCCAACCATATATCAGACAGAGAAACTGGATTCATTCTCACAGTCAGGAATTACCCTCTTTTCTTTGTTAAATAAAGAACCTGCACATCTTCCCTCAGAAAATGTCTGTTTATGGCTAGCTGTACTATATGAGGGCAAAGAGATGGATTGTCCAATAACTGGCTTCCATTATACTCGTTATTCGAGTTGACTCCATCAGGGCGCCTGACC
The DNA here is from genome assembly GCA_033576535.1 of Allobates femoralis. NCBI lineage: Eukaryota > Metazoa > Chordata > Amphibia > Anura > Aromobatidae > Allobates > Allobates femoralis. The sequence goes on from JARQOC010000004.1 coordinate 82,784,243, forward strand.
TGTCCCATTTGAGTACCGAGCAAGTGAGCATTTTAGTGCTTGCTCATCATTACAGCTGATACATGTTGCCCGATCAACAGGTAGCACATATCATACACTGACTGTATGATCTCAACCTGGTATGTTTTATTCTGAAGTGCTCAGAATTTCAGAGATACTTTAATAGAAGACAGGGTTTGAGCCACATGGGAGACTTGAAAAGGCAAGTCCCTGGTGTCTTCCCTACACCTACTGCCATGGAGTGACAGGTCTCTCTCTAAACACTCCCCAGGGAGATATCTGTCACTCAAGAGGAGCAAGAAAGAAGAATCCTTGAGGGAATGGGACTGTGAAAAGCAAGTAACGAAAATTCAGTCATGGTTCTACTTTTTGTGGCTTGCGTATCATGTTTGACACCTGTCAAGGCTGAGGTCACCAAAAAAGCACCAGCCTAAGAGAATTTTTCGTGAAAACAGGTTCGTCATGGAAGTTTGCCTTCAAAATTGGGCTATCTGGTGTCACCGCCATCTCTTGTAGTTTACTGGGTCATTAAATATCAAGCTGAATTTATGAGAAATAATGTATAGCACTAGTGATGAGCGATTCTACTAATCTGTATGGCAACCATGCACAATCATTGTCCAGATTGTGGACATGCAGTCTGATTGCAACAGCCAATCACAGAGGTTCTCACAGAGTGTGAGCATCTGTGGTTGGCTGTTGATGGTCAATGCAGTGAATATTGATTTATTTATTATTTATTATTATTTATTTATATAGCGCCATTGGGTTCCATGGCGCTTTACATGAGGATGAGGGAGACAAGAACAAGTACACTAAATCTAGGCGATCAGGACGTACAGGTACAGGAGGGGCAGGGACCCTGTCCACGAGGGCTCACGGCCTATGAGGGGCGGGTTAGGATACAGTAGGATGGGGATGAAGCCTAATGGGCGACTCCGGAAGCAGCAGCATGAGACTGGTAAGCCCAATCTACTTTTTCTACTATCTATCTATCTATCTATCTATCTATCTATCTATCTATCTATCTATCTATCTATCTATCTATCTATCTATCTATCTTCACTAGGTTCTGTCACTCAGAGTAGACAGCTGTATGGCAGAATAGTATGCAGACAGTCTACATTATGTCTGTATAGTGTTCCCATGCAGTTTAAGCATGTTATCAGCCATCTCTTTGTCATCCCTCCCAGATATCTTGCGCAACTGGTATGTCGGAGGACGACTGGTCCTGCCTACCATAATGGGCAGAATCCCCATGAATGCTCTACTGGACACTGGGACGCAGGTGACATCGATCCCCTATATCCTTTTTAAACACTATTGGGCAGACTCTGATGTTGCCAGCCACCCAGATGACAGTTTCACCATATTTGCGAGCAATGGGCAGCCTGTGCCATAGGTGGGATTCAAAGAATGACTATTAAAATGGGGCGGGTGGAGCTAAATGAACAGGGTATGGTGATAGTAAATGTTGATCGATGATGCAGTACTCCAATGTTGACACTAGGTAAAAATGTGATTGAAAAATGTTTGGCCGATGTTACTGTGTTGTTGCAACAGGTTGCCGAGACCGCCAATTCCGGGCAGCAGAGGACCCTGCAGAGAGAGATAAGGGCCCTGATGCAGAGACAGCAGGTGGAACTGTCTGGAAGCGAAGTGGGCAGCATCAGAGTAAGTGATCCAATCCCCATTGTAATACCTCCGTGGAGTGAAATATTGATTTGGTGCAAGGCGACCATTGGCCTCAGGGGCAGGATTACCAGGCGCTGGTAGAGTCCGTGTATTCAGATAGTAGGACCACCGTCCTGACAGCCAGAGGTGTAGTTGCTGTTCGCAAGGGGAGGATACCTGTATGCATTCTAAATTGTGGGGAGGAGGAGGCCAAACAGCCACTGTATACTACCATTGCCAAGCTGTACACAGTCAGTAACAGCACGATCACAGCTGCAGAGCCCTTGGACTCGCCAGACCAGGCAGAGTACAATGGGCCTGAGGGGCAGCTGGATGACTGGTGCCAGAAGCTACATTTAGGTACCAGCTCTCCCCCCTCTCATCAGAAGCGGGGAGTATACCGGGTAGTCAAGGAGTTTGAGCAGGTCTTCAACAAATACCCTTTACATTTTGGGCAGGCCAAAGGGGTGCAGTATTGTATACCCATAGGGGATCATCCACCCATCAAAGAGAGGTATAGGCCTATACTACCAGCCCACTACCAATGTGCAAATGAGTGTTTACAGGAAATGAAGGAGGCTGGGGTGTTCAAAGATAGTTGTAGCCCCTGGGCAGCTCCACTAGTCTTGATGAAGAAGAAAGACGGTACAATGAGGATGTGTGTTGACTATAGACAGATAAATCGCATTACACACAAAGATGATTATCCTTTACCCAGGATAGGGGAATCATTAGCTGCACTGAAAGCTGCTAACTATTTATCCACTCTAAATCTCACCAGTGGGTACGGGCTGACAAGGAGAAGACCGCCTTCACAACCCCAAGGGCCACTGCAAGTTCAACTATATGCCATTTGGGCTCTGCAATGCACCAGGGACGTTCCATAGGTTGATGTAGTGTTGCCTGGGGCATAGAAACTTCAAGACTGTGCTGCTATACCTGGATGACATCATAGTGTACTCGAGGATTAATGAAGACCAACAGAAACATCTAGCAGAAGTCTTCGAGGTGCTATCCAAATTTGGCATGAAGGTAAAGCCGTCGAAGTGCCACCTCCTCAAACCCAAGGTGCAGTACCTAGGCCATGTGGTGAGTGTGGAAGGCGTGACCCCAGACCCCGACAAGGTCACAGCAATACAGAGACCCATCACCTCAAAGAAGTTTGGCAGTTCCTGGGGCTGGTAGGCTACTACAGGAGGTTCATCAAAGGTTTTACCAAGATGGCCACACCACTGCAAGACCTTTTGGTAGGCCAGGTCAAGAAGGCCAGAGGCCTGAGCCCCTCAGTGAAATGGGAGGCCAAAAAGGAAGATTCTTTCCAGCAGCTGAAGAAAGCCCTGACAGGAAAAAAGATCCTGGCCTACCCTGATTACAGCCAGCCGTTCGTATTGTACACTGATGTCAGCAATGTGGGAGAGGGAACCATGTTGTTCCAAGTGCAGAGAGGCAATGAAGTGTAATTGCCTATGCCAGCAGGAAGCTCAGGCCTACGGAGAGGAACTCCGACAACTATAGCTCCTTCAAGCAAGAGTTCCTGGCCGTAGTGTGGGCAGTGACAGAACACTTCAAGCACTATCTGGCAACTGCAAAGTTCACCATCTATACGAATACAACCCCCTGACCCACCTGAAAACCTGCAAGCTTGGGCACGCTGGATGGCCCGGCTCTCTGACTACAAATTTACCATCAAATACCGGGCAGGCCACAAGAATGACAAAGCGACGCCCTATCGTCAGATGCCCCATCTACCAGATGGAGGGGAAGATGATGAAGAGCTGGATGAAGTAGAGCTACCGGCTTTCCACCATAAAGATGTGTCCAGTGTTCCCATTAAGTGAAGGACAAGTGACCAGGGGTACAGGAAGTTCCTTAGACCCATTCCCCCATCACAATTGGGCAGAGACGCAAGACAGTGACCCAGCCATAATCTGCCTAAGGAGCAGCTGCAAAAAACGGATGCACACCTAGGCGCAGGCGCCCTGGCACAGGCATTGCAACTTTGGAAGGAGAGAGGCAGACTGTTCATCTATGCTGGTTAAACTGTGTAGGAACACACCAACCCTAGGACCCACGAGCTAGTGTGCAGATAGTAGTCCCGAAAAGAGACGCCTATATTGGTCCTGGAAGCCTACCATGATGGGGCCGGACACTTCGGGTAGAAAAGCTGGAGTATTACTACGTGGAAGTTCTACTGGGTCGATATGAGGGCAACCATTGAAGCATGGTGCAGTAGCTGCGGCCCCTGCAGCCTCCACATGAAAGACTGTGACTGCAGTGGGCCCCGTTGCAACCCATTGTGACCCTGGAGTTAGTGGCCTTGGACCACGTGATTTTGACCCCAAGCCGTCCGGCTACGTCTACACCCTCAATATAGTGGATCACTACTCCCAATTCCTGGTGGTGGTCCCGTGAAAGACCTGACAGTAAAGACCCAGCACGACTTTTCAGACACACTTCTGGAGACCCCACGGCTACCCGGAACTGGTATTGACAGACCAAGGCCTGGCCTTTGAGGCTGAAGTGTTTCAGGAGCAGCCTCTACAGTGGCAAGACGATCAACACCATGCAGTACCATCCCCAGACAAATGGTCCTGTGCGAAAAAGTGAACAAGTAGTGATGATCTGCTAGAAGTGAGAAATATGTGGCCCGAGAAGCTGCCAGATCTAGTGGACCTGTACAAAAACATCCCAGTAAATTCCACCAACTTCAGTCCCGCCTACTTGATGAGAGCCAGACCTGGCAAACTGCCTATTGACCTAGAAATGGGGGTATGATTCCTGAAAACAACCTCCAAGAGACAGACTAAGATATTGAGCGCTAATAGAGGTATCGCCGGTGCAAGAATGCATTGAGAGAAACCTGGCTCAGGTAGAGAGAAGCAGGAGAGGACATACACCCAGAATGCACCAGCAGACCCCCTGGTACCAGGAGAACAGGTCATAAAGAGAAAGATTCGGGTTCACAAATTGGACGACCAATGGGAGGCAGAGCCCTACACCATGATGCCTTCTCACTTTGACCCTTGGAAGGTCTGCCTGATCAGCAAAGACCGCAGAAACCTCTGCCAAAATCTGTAGAGATCACCTGAAATGGTGCCCCGAGCAGCTGAAAAGCCAAGCAAGTCGATGACAATACCTAAACCCAAACCAGCAAAATAATAAATGGTCCGCACTGTACTGGGAGACTTCCCCAAGACTTGGACCCAGATCAACGAAGCTATTGTGGTCCCCATACTGACCTTTCCTCTGCCAGCAGTAAAACCCCTGTAAGGACTCAAAGAGCTGAAGAGACAGCACCAAGACCAGAACCAGAGAAGCAGCCCCTCGCTATTGGTGAGCCTGTCAGTCCCATGGTGAGTCAGAGTCAACATGCTGCTATTGCAGAGCCACTAACACCAACAAGTAGTGCACACAATCCACCAGTAGCAGACACTACAGATCCAGATAGCCCACCTGAGACACCAGTACTGCGTAGAACCACATGTAGTAGTATACCTGTACTGTGTTCTACACATAGCAACCTAGCTCAGACTCCAGCCCGTTACAGGGATAATTAGTCCAGGAAATGTGATAAGATTTACAATGTAAATATGTTTGTTTTCTTTCATGCAATGTAAATATGTGTTTTCAAGCAACAATGCAACCACCAAGCAAACCGTGCCTACAGAGACTTTACTGTATGAACTTTTGAGCTTTCTTGAACTGTAACTTTTAATTAAATATGGACCATTAGCCACAGGACTGGTTGTGGCAAAGACTTCTTGTATATATTATTCATCAGCAAATGGTGGAAGGACTGATCACCAAAGTGACTGCTTTTTCTTCAATTTCTCTTGGTTTTTGTACATTTTTCCTTTTGAGATTCTGTTCATTAATTACTGTATTGCCAATGTTATGTTTTTGTATGTACAAAAAGTGTTTCCTCAGTCCAGGAGTACTGAATTTATCCAAGGGAAGTGTGGTGCCCCAGGGTCTGGTTGCCACAATATTACGTTTGGAAGCAAAGAATGGTACCCACCTCAGGCGAAACACACACACAACACCTCCCCAACTCCAGGCCAGAAGGGGGAGCTCTGAAGCCCAAACTCAGGGCAGGGCCCCTATAAATTCTGGTCTGGGATGGGGTTAGGCAATTCAATTCCTAGGAGGACTGTAGAAGACATCCTATGGTCAGGTGCCGTATTAGGCCCATCCAAGGAAACTGACTAGCCAGTGTGAGGTATTCGTAGGTGAGGGACTGAGGGAATTGGAGAAAAGGGGTGGGGAGTGGAGCAGAGCCAGCTCGTCTCAGCACCGAGAGCAGAATGGACACCAAGTCCGAAGTCGCAAGGGACCTCCAGCAACCAACACCGGAGGACGAGTAATTCTAAGTTGCTCGCCCACCAGAGAGGCCAGGATACACAGCCGCATCAAGAGCTCAGGAGACGCAGTGAAAGAAGAGTAAGAAAAGAGCTCAAGCCGCCTGTCACATGGCCAAGACATAAAAGTGAGGAGAGGGTCACAACACAGCTTCAAGCAGCCAGGGCCCATGGGGAATAGCACAGTAGGGAGGTCTCAGCACTTGCCAGGTGTGGAAAACCTGAACTTGCTTCCAGGCTCCTGACCGCTAGCACCACTTGTGAACTGTGCCCTGGATGAACCTTCTGACTTCAGACTTCAGTAAAGGTAAAGGAGACTGTTGCCCCTGTGTCTGTCATTTATTCCATACACTAAATCCTGCACCCCCAATGAACTATCACATCCACAGACTGAACAGTTGCCCTGAGGACCCCTCTTCCAGTGGAGAGCTAATCCATCAGAGCTACTACTCACATCATTCCCAGAGGTCCCGACTACAGCAGCAGGCTATACCGGCCATGTCCCACGGGTGGCGTCACGACAAAAACCTTTATTTGTGCTTTTATTATATTTTCATCCATTTTTCAATTCACTTTTTTAACTGATCGCCCGACGAGGGGATCACGGACGGGTCACGCCACCGTGACATCCCGCTGGCCACGACGACATCGTGAGTACCCCACGGTCCCCGCCCGGGGCGAATCGCAAGTGTTACAAAGTACTCGTTATGAATGTAACGATTATAAATATTTCTCTACTCGCTCATTCCTATATAGCACCCATCTATGAATGCACAGAGTGACAAACACCGATGATAATATCGAATACTGGGTTAAAGGGCGATGGTAATGATTTCATGTGTCCTATCTAACAGTTACATGTACTAAAAATGTTGTAAATGAGGCTGTTATCACAATAGTAACATATCGGGTAGCGTTAATAGCCAGAAGCTGAACTCATTACATGACATAAACAGGGGAAGGTTAGGTTTTCGTTTTAATCATCCAACAAAGAGTCAGTCTACATGATACGAAAACAGATTCTTCTCTCCAACAAAGGTCTCGAAGTGACCCCGGTTATGAGAGCACCAGTGCCTTCATGGTATAAATGCTTTCTTTCACTTACATCTTCTGTGGTATTGTCCGTGAGACTAAGGCAGTCTATATACTCTTTTATCTGGCCGAAAGCTAACAAATAATGAAGCAAAACAGTAAAATGTGTCTTCTGCTCTGTAGATTGTATAGACGCGGAGGTGGAATTGTGGAGTGGGAGCCCTGCTGAGTATTTGGCTGATTAAGTTATTCTAACCATACTAAAACAGCTCTCGGTCATGATAATCCCCGCGTACTGGCTGTTCTGTAAGAAAATGATGATTAAAAGCCTCACCAAGGGAGCACATGTAAAAGATCTCGCCTGACAGAGAGCACAATTTCTTCTATCAAACAGGCAGTAAAATAAATATGGATATTTCGGGTGATTATTTGTCTCTGTCTCCGGGACATCTTGGATTTCAAACTAGGATTTATTGTATAAAGGTCTAAAGAAGAGATTCCCTCCAGCTTTTAATTTGTAATTACGGATTATCATTAGTTATACAAAATGGATACAAGAATAGGTCGTCAAGGAAGGCAGACGTAAAATAGACTGAAGAATAAAAAGTCCTTCGCGAGAGATACATAGCAAGGTTGGTGTTGAGCTTGAAGTGTAAGACTTGATCCCACCAAGACAGAATTGAGAGGAACCCGCAAACCAAGAGAAAGAATAATAAAGTGTCATATTTTACTTCACTCGATTTTCGATAAAAAAACTCAACTAGATTTAGTAGAGCAACGTTTCAGGTGATGTTATGTACCCTTCATCAGGCTTAAATAAAATAAGGGAGAAATGTCCCTCATTGTAGATAGGACATACCTATAATTCTGCAAGTGTAAAAAATGGGAGCTTGATTGTCTATATGTCCAGGAAAGAATGAGCAGTGATATAATCCAAAGGGGAGACCCAATAGTGCAAAACTTTAATCCAACAAAGGATTGCAGTTTGACTCATGAGGGATTCAAAGTATAAAGCAGTAAATGTATTTTGATTCCGCCTACTTTTGGTGTGCGGTTCCTCTGAATATTGACTTAGCAATTCTAATCTCGAAAGTGAGCAACCCAACCTTAATTTTCTAAACAACACAAGAGTCCTGACCTCAAAGATAGCAGTTGTACCACTGTCCTGGTGCAGGTGGAAGCCCAAACCTCTAATATGAAGACACAAGAGTTTTACATTGGACATGTCAAGAGAAAGGTGTGTTCCAGATTTGGTATTGGTTCAAGTTACACCTATGGACCTGATGACCAACCCTTACTTTCCAAACTGACTAATATATAAGAGGTCTGTCACTAAAGACCAATTTGTAGGAGGCCGCAGGCTCAAAAAAGCTACCTCTGACCACCACTCTATCTGGCGGGGACCAAAGAACACTCAGTCTTCACCTTTAAGACCCTGTATAGGGATCTGGTGTTACAGCAGGGTCCAGTGGATTGCTTCCATGGTAAAGATGCTGTCTTGATGAGTGAAATCAAAGGAAAGAGAATGAACCAGGAGGTCAGTATAGGTACATAATCATAGTGCAGGAGAATCATCAATATACTAGCCTAGGTGAAAATCAAAAATGTCCCATGAGATTAATAAGGCCCACAAATGTTCACTGAAGGTAGTCAGATTATAACTGGCAATGAAGAGCAGGGATTTAAGGAATTAAGGGGTTGTCCAGGCTTTTTATAAAATCTCTGTGTATCTAGGCTGCAAAATGATGACAGTTTGTATTTTACACCCTTTCAGCATTTTGCATTGTTATCTAGATATCAGTTTTTAGCGTATGGAGAAGCAGTTTAGCCCCCAACCAGAGGCGTGTAGTTTTGGAGCCTGGGTGTAAAGTCACTATTTGTCGTTTATTCCCAGTTTTGTAGAAGCACAGCCCAGACTCAATCAAGCCCGCCCACCAGTCTCCTAAAAGCACACCTCACCTGTCTCCTACAAGCACACCCCCCAGTCTCCTAGAAGCATGCCCCTATTCTCCTACAAACACACCCCAGTCTCCCACAAGCATGCACCCCAATCTCCTGCAAGCTCGCCCACCCCAGTCTCCAATATGACCACCCACCCCATTCACCTGTGTAAACTCTAAATCACTTAGCACTGAGCAGGCATTTCCTTCTCTGCAGCACTGTGCTAAATCCACAGCAGCTCTGAGAAAGATATGACCGCTGAGTGCACTGTGCTGCGGTGTGGGTGCGCTCATCTCCTTCCCAGTGCCTGCGCTGTCACTGATGTGATCCTCACTGCTGTCCCTCATTATGAATCAGAAGTTCATTCTTCTTCAAAGAGTGGGCAGATGTGGCAGTGAGGATGACATCAGTGATAGCTCAGGCACTGGGAAGGAGATGAGGGCACCCACACCACAGCACAGTGAACTCAGGGGTCATCTCTTTCTCAGAGCTGTGGATTCGCCACATTGTTGTTGCAGACAGAAGGAGATGACCGATCAGTGCAAAAAATAAATAAACAAAATAAAAAATATATATGCATATATATATAAATGAATAATTATCTAATATAACTAATATATAAAGCTAACTGCATGTATGTATGTGTGTGTGTATGTAGTATTAGCTCCGCCGACTCACCATAGCCATGCCCATTCCACATAGTCACTCCCATTCCACATAGCCATGCCCACTTTGCAGCCTGCATCTCCACATATTCCCACCTCCTCCACATAGGCCCGGTGTCAGCACCCGGCGCACCCGGGCAAGTTCCGGGGCCCGAATGCTTGGAGGGGGCCCACCGGGCCCCTGAGGGCTAGGGTCACACTTGTGTTGTGACCATAGCCTGAAGCCAGTATTGTCTGCTGCAGCACAGAGCGTTTAATGCTATGCGCTGCCAGCAACCAGCCCATAGAAACCCGATGTTTACATTGCCAACCAGTGGTTGGCAAGGTAAACATCGGGTTTCTATGGGCTCCAGCGCATAGCATTAAACGCTATGCGCTGCAGCCGAAAATACTTGTGTCAGGCTAGGGTCACAACACAAGTGTGACCCTAGCCTCAGGGGCCCCTGAGCCCTGCCCCCACAGCCAGGGCCATATCCAGGGGGCAGCTGTATGGAGGTCATGTGCAGCCTCCTGCACCTCCGGAGGTCTCCCTCTGTGGGAGCCGACAGAGCTGCACATTCTGTGCTGAGTGCTGACAGGACCTGTGATGATGTCACATGGAGGGGAGGAGTCAGGGCTCACATGATCAGCTTCTCTGTGTATGCAGGATTCTGCTGTGCTGGCCACCATGTCCATGATGCTCAATTAGGTGAAGTTTATGTGTGGGGTCAGGAGGGATTTACAGTGTGAATGTAGCAGAGGTGAGTGTGTACTAGGTGTATGGAGCGGAGCCATGTGGGTACTAGGTGTACGGAGCGTAGCCGTGTGTGTACGAGGTGTACGGAGCAGAGCCGAGTGTGTACGAGGTGTACGGAGCAGAGCCGAGTGTGTACGAGGTGTACGGAGTGGAGCCGAGTGTGTGCGAGGTGTACGGAGCGGAGCCGAGTGTGTACGAGGTGTACGGAGCAAAGCCGAGTGTGTACGAGGTGTACGGAGCAGAGCCGAGTGTGTACGAGGTGTACGGAGAGGAGCCGAGTGTGTACGAGGTGTATGGAGCAGAGCCGAGTGTGTACGAGGTGTACAGAGTGGAGCGCGAGTGTGTACGAGGTGTACGGAGCAGAGCCGAGTGTGTATGAGGTGTACGGAGTGTAGCCGAGTGTGTAGGAGTTGTGTGGAGCGTAGCTGCGTGCGTACGAGGTGTATGGAGCGGAGCCGCGTGCATACGAGGCATGTGTACCAGTGGTAACCCCCCCGCGGATTCCACTCCCGCTCCTATAGTCTCAGCCACCTTTGCCAGCAGCATTCTTCTCCAGAGTCTCTTCTGCCGCTGTCTGCATTCTGCAGCTCAGCATGGAGGGGGGCACGATGTTGTCATCACTGTGCTGATATGTGCAGAGCGACCGGTGGAGACCAGAGCAGTGAGAAGAAAGGTGAGGAGAAAGAGAGATCTGGACGGCCAGACACTCCGCTTAACTGCGGTGCCACCATATGGCAGTGCGGCTCCATTGAGCTGCTTGCATTATGCTTGTGTATATACCAAGAATCCCCAGACGCACAAAAATGCAACATGTTGCGTTTGCAGGGTACTTTTAAAAAGCGCAAGGGAATGCAAACGCACCTTAGCCCGCTCCTAACAACGTGTAATATACTCACTGTCAGAAACAGCTCTTACTGGTTTCGGCAGTCACTGTTCCTGTAAGGCTGCCTTCACATAGGCGTTTTTGAAAAATGCGGCAGTTGCGGTAAAAAACCCCGCATCTGCCGCATTTTCCGCCTACTGGCTGCACTTGCTACGCATTTGCGGCAAGCCCCATGCATTGTCTATGGGACTTGCGGTAAGTGTGCGTCAATATATATATATTATAGTCCGCGATATGTACTAAAGGGGGCCCACTGAGACTTTTTTGCCCAGGACCCACAGAAACCTGGAGCCGGCCCTGGCCCCACCGTATGTATGAGACATCAAAGGATGAATACAATATTGATTTATTAGTCAACGTGTTTAAGAACTCCCAGAAACATCCTGAAATATGGCAATATGATATTGATTTGTCCTGAGGAAGGGGCCAGGGAGCTCTGACTAATAAATTAATTATTGTATGCGCCCTTTGATTTCCCGTGGAATACAGCAGCGTGGTTTTCATCCTCCCTACTTTAATGTTCTGAGATAATGACCTTTGGGTTTTCATTGGCTGTAAGCCATAATCATCAACATTAACATAAATAAACACATGAAATAGATCCCTCTG
>JARQOC010000004.1:82796240-82845109 GCA_033576535.1 Allobates femoralis
GATGCACTACATGCACACATATGAGGCTGCACTATATGGAGAGATATGAGGCTGCACTATATGGAGAACTGAGGCAGCATTTACTGTATAGAGCAGGGGTAGGGAACTCCCAGCCTCAAAGAGCCGCACACAGTGCATGTTTTCAGGATTTCCTTAGTATTGCACAGGGGTTGGAATCATCACCAGTGAAGGTGATTCAATTGTCACCAGTTCAATTCTAAGGAAATCCTGAAAACCTGCATTGTGTGCGGCACTTGAGGCCCGGAGATCCCTACTTCTGGTATAGAAGGGCTATGAGGCTGCATTATACTATATTGAGGGATATGAAGATGCAATATACTATATGGAGGGATGTGAGACTGCATTATACTATGTGGAAGGATGGGAGGCTGCATTATACTATATGGAGGGATGTGAGACTGCATTATACTGTATGGAGGGATGTGTGGCTGGATTATACTGTATGGAGAGATGTGAGACTGCATTATACTTTATGGAGGGATGTGAGGCTACATTACTATATAGAGGCATGTGAGACTGCATTATACTATATGGAGGGATGTGAGGCTGCATTATACTATACGGAGAGTTGTGAGGCTGCATTATACTATATGAATGGCTGTGAGGCTGTATTATACTATATGGAAGACTATGAGGCTGCATTATACTATATGGAAGATAATGTGGGCGCATTATAAAAATTGGATGACTATGGGGGTTACCTTATGAATGGAGGACTATGGGATGCATTATAATACATAGAGGACTATGGGGTACATTGTAATGTGGAGAAATGTGGGGATGCATTGTAGTAATTGGAGGACTATGGCGGCGGGAGAAGAAGTCCATATAAACCATGATGGAGGACATATATACCACAATAAGGGCCATATTCCGTGAGCAGGACCGTATATAGGAGGATGAAGGATATTAATACACAATGAAGGGGAGAGGGGTCAATTTGTGAGTCTTTAAAGTAGTTGGAATGTTACTCGGGGCCCATACATCTGAACCAATGTGTGCACGGGGTGGGTGGGGCCCGATCTAAATTTCACACCGGGCCCCATCAGGCTCTTAGTTACGCCACTGCTTGTGGGTGAAAAGACGCTAATGGTATATGAGTGTTCAGTCATGATGTGCGCCTTCCAAAATCCTGTGAATTGTGATCAATTGCAATGTGAGACATACCTGGTAGCTAAGAATGATTAGTATAATGGGAGAAAACAAGGTGAATTATATTTGTGCTGTATAGGAAGAAAACAGTAAAGATATAATGAAGGAGTGAGTAGATATAAATTTCTACCACTCCATATGAAGAAATTAAATACCTTATGCCTCAGATACAGCCTTCTTATACAGCACGAATATAAGTCACCTTGTTTTCTCATCATTATACTAATCACTCTGAAGGTACCATCACACGGGACATATCACCGGCGATGTTGCCGGCAACTGAGGGCGTGGCCAGGTTGCGCCGACATCGCCGGAGAGTTGCCTCGTGTGACAGGGCGATAATCAGGCGAAAAATCGCCTGAGTCACATCGCCAGGTTTCCCAACAATGTTGGGAAACCTGGCGATGTTGGTCAGGCGATCATGCCTGATCGCCCTGTGTAACGCGGCAACCTGCAACGTTGCGGGCGATTCCGCCTATCTCCAACATTGCGAGTTATCGCTCGCTGGGTTGCTGGCAACCAGCGAGCGATATCGCGGCAACTAGCCGGCGACATCGCCGGTAAGTTGCTCAGTCTGACATCTCCCCGGCGATGTTGTCAGGATGCGCGCTCCCGCGATCGCCGGCAACATCGCCGGCGATATCTCCCTGTGTGACGGTACCTTGAGCTATCAGGTATATCTCACATTGATCACACTGTCAAGAGTCACAGGATTTTGGAAGGCGCACATCACGACTGAACACCTTAGTGTATCATTATTATATTTGAACATATTTTGCAATTTTCTGGTGCAGATTTTGTTTGTATTTCTCCATGTAAACATATGAAACTGTATATATAGAACAGTCATTGATATTGTTTATTTATTGTTTATATATCCAGATAAACTGTACCTTGATAAAGGCCATGGTACAGCCAAAAGATTAATGTTTGTGCAAAATAAAGTGTTTTGATTTTAACTGCGGTATATCATACTGTATGCCAAAGTTTATCTACTGTATATACTATGGACTGTATTGACCTTCAGATCACCATCAAGAGTAATGTAGCAGATCTTCTCTATATATTTATTACTGCATGTGAGATAGCGACTGGCTGTATTGTAAATGGCCGGCATGTATCACAGAGGTAGAAGTCCTCTGCAATGTGAACCTGGAATGTTTGCTCTGGCGCTGTAGTTTCACAGGGTTTTCATAATACATTAAGGGACAGATTCGCAGGATGGTCGGAAGTGCTTGGTGGGACTGACCATCCACATACTATCACGCTTGGGAGACAAGGGAATCAGGTAACAGGTAGGTGAATTGGGCAATATTGGGTCAGGAGAGCCTAATCTGACCCTGAAGCTAGGGTCCCTGGCTTACTCTCATCTCGGAGGTACCTCTAAAGGTGAGGATTTCCAAGCCGCCACCCTGTACCCTAAAACTCCTGATCAGCCCTAGGCAGAGGGCCCCTACCTCCACCCATGGGTCAGGAATCACAGCTTCTCCCCAGGAAAGACTTTAGCCCAGCAGCTAAGCATCAGCACAGCACCAAGACCTAGAGCACATAGCTATCAGCAGCACCTGACAGGAAGAGGGAAGGCTATTTAAAGTCAGGGGGAGAGGATTCCAGGTGAGTCACACATTAATTCCTGAACCAGCAATTGAACATAATAGTGACTGCAGTTCTGGAGCACACCACAGGAGGCCCAGGAGCTTAACAACCATCAACCATGCAGCTCTTTAAAGACAAACCACATACACAGCAGCATCCAACAATGTCAGCGCCAACTTAGCGCGTGACACATACTTTCCATCACTGTTTCTGATGTGATATAATCAGACTGTTTGTTTAGTTACATGGTCACTTAGCTTGGAAGGTCCTGCAAGGCAGAGTTCCTTGAGGATGTGGAAGAGGATGTTTGCAGAGTCTGTAATGGCTTTGAGAGTTCCGTAAGCTGGAGTCCTTCTGTGGTTTTGGACTGATGACAGGTGTGGAGCAAGTCATGAATCTTGGATGGTGTACCATTAAGGCAGTCTTTCTGAATGATAATGTGTCACCCCAGGGTCCAAGTGCCACAGTGTCATTATTGCCCCGGGTGGTAGTGTCACACTTGAGAGCAACAGAGGGTATCCACACCAGACAGAAACCGCACACAACACCTTTCTGCCTCCAGACTTGAAGGGGAAAACCAAGAACCAGGTTCAAGGTGAGCTCACTTATAAATCCTGGTCTGGGGCGGAGTTAGTCAGTTCAGTTCGTAGGAGGACTGAGGAAGACATCCTATGAACCAGAGTAGTGCTAATCTTGTCCCAGGACAGTGCAGTCTAGCGTGAGGGACCCAAGTCAGGGGTCTAAGGAAGGAGAGGAAAGCCTGGGGAGTGGAGCAGTGTTGTGCTCACCCCAGAGGAGAAGCGCCACAGAAATGGACACTGGTGTCCGAGGCTGTGCAGGGACTAACGACCCAGCAGCAAATACCGAAGGTGGGGAATTCCAAGTTCCCCAGCCACACCAAGTGCCCGGAGGCAAAGAAGCGTAAAGAGCCCAGGAACAGCCTCCTAAGATTTGGGGCTAGAGAAGAACTCGATATGCCTTCCATACCAGCACCAAGCAAGAGGGAGAGAGGGCCAGCAGCTCAGCTTAAGCAGCCACAGGTACCTACCAACAAGGCGCAGTAAGGAGGCCTCAGAACCTGTTGGATGAGGAAAGCCCCGAGTATCTCTCAGGTTCATGAACTCAGTATACCATCAACAGTTGGAATTACAGTTGCACCAGTAAAAGGACTAAAGACCCAACAAACTGTGAGTCTGTCTGTTGCTTTGTGCCCGCTATCGTGCACCCTATACCCGTACTACATCCACTGCTCTAGGGAACTTCTCCGCTCTATCCCAGATGCCCGTCCATCATCCCAAGAGGTTCTGCAGCATTGGCGGCTACCCATAGCCGCATACAACGTGTGGCGTCACAAATAACTTTCTCTTTCATCACCCCCTTCCCTACCAAGCCAAGAACTTCCTTAAAGGGAACCTGACCCCTCATAATCACCCCAAGCCTCTGAATACCTGTCCCTGCACCCCACAAATCATTTCCAACATTGATCTTATGTTGGAAATGCTCCCTATAAAAGATGAAATCTAGCCTTTTATACTTACTGAAAGTGCGACTTCTGCTCCCTGAATAAGTCACTCAGGGCATTCCCTGTACGCTCCTAAGCCGCTCATTATCACGCCCCGATGGGCTTGATAAGAAATCCATGTCCTCCTTGTCCTGCTTTATGGGCGTATTAGCCGGTATGACACAAATAGCGTCATATCCGGGCAGGATGATGTTGTATACATTGCGCATGCGCGGCTTCTGCTTAATGGGCTCCCGGCAGTAAAGCGAAACCCGTGCATGCGCAATATGCATGGTGAGGTTGGCAGTACACCTAAAGGGTGTACCAATGTCATCCTGCCTGGATATGACTCTATTTGCGTCATACCGGCTAACACACCCATAGAGCAGGGCGAGGAGGACTTGGATTTCTTATCACGGCCATCGGGGTGTGATAATGAGCGGCTTAGGAGCATACAGGGAATGCCCTGAGTGACTTATTCAGGGAGCAGAAGTTGCACTTTCAGTAAGCATAAAAGGCTAGTTTTCATCTTTTATAGGGAGCATTTCCAACACAAGAGCAACTTTGAAAATGATTTGTGGGGGTGCAGGGACAGGTATTCAGAGGTTTGGGGGTGGTTATGAGGGGTCAGGTTCCCTTGAACAACTGAACTCAGGGTCATGGAATCCGGGTCTCAACCCCTGGGACTCCCCAGAACTGTTTAAATGCCCGGTTCCGAGTACCCCACGGCCCTGGGGTGCATCGTTAAGACTTTCTGGAGCCTGTGAAGCCTGTAAAGACTCTTACAGTTAACCCAAGAGGGATGGGGTTGCATGACTGGCTCAAGTCAGTGTGTTAAAATTCGCAAAATCTTCACTGAGCTGCTCTGGCATAATTATAGCCAGAGTGTGTGGACATACGTGTTTTAGAAATTGACTATAGATCGTACATGTTCCTGTAAAGTGAGCGCCGGCTCCACAGAGATCTCCAGGATATGCACTTTCACAGAGCGCACAGGAAACACAGTCTGCAGCGTTTTCCAGTGCGCTCTGCAAAAGCGCAGATCCGGGAGATCTCTGTGGAGCCGATGGCTGTGGTAAGCATCCGCAAGTCTGATTCTAGCCTAAGGGGTTTATGGACACATTGAAAAAGAAAACCGTTCCTATGTTCCTCAATCCATGATCATTCTGGATGAACTGCAGAGTTCTACAGCTGAGGTGGGAGAGTCTGTCCATAGGACAACAATCAGTCATACACTGCAAAAATCTGGCCTTTATGTAAGAGTGGCAAGAAGAAGCCATTTCTCAAAGATATCCATAATAAGTCTCATTTGAAGTTTGCCACAAGCCACCTGGAGACACCAAACATGTAGAATATGGTGCTCTAGTCAGATGAAACCAAAATCAAACTATTTGGCCACAATGCAAAACGATGTGTTTGATGTAAAAGCAACACAGCTCATCACTAGTGATGGGCGAATCCTAAATTACTTGGAATCGCTTGACTCTAGCGAGTCCGAGCACAGGACTCGCTACTCGTTGCGAGTCTAGCGAGTCCAATGTTAATGAATGGGGAAGCGAGTAATAGCGAGTAGTGTGAGATTTACAAATCGCAGATGTGTCTCGGAAGCTTCAGCCTGAAGCAATCCTAGTTTTGTCATTTATTTGCATTGGACTCGTTTACTTTGCAACTGTAATCGCTGGGAAACTCGCACAGATAAGAGTCCTGTCTTCTCTGTGTGCTGGCTGCCAGCTCCAGGGTCCTAGAGCCTGCCTGCTGCCTGATGTAGCAGAGCTGAGATTGTTCTCAGTCTGCTCATTCCCTGTGTACAGACATGAATGTCTGTGCACAGAGATGATGTAGCAGAGCTGAGATTGTTCTCAGTCTGCTCATTCCCTGTGTACAGACATGAATGTCTGTGCACAGAGATGATGTAGCAGTGCTGAGATTGTTCTCAGTTTGCTCATTCCCTGTGCATAGACATCTATATCTATGCACAGGGGATGTAGCGGAGCCCCACGCATTTTTTTAAATTATTTCATGAAATTCTGAGATTCTGACTCTGACTCTGAGACTCTGACTCTGAAATTCATGAAATAATAAAAAAAAAATGCGTGGGGCTCCGCGCTATTTCTATGTCTAGCCAGGTACAGCTAAGCAGCTGGGGGCTGGAATCCGCAGCGCAGGGATGTCCAAGCTTTCTGGGCACCCCCTGCTGCAAATTGCAGCCCGCAGCTGCCCCAGAAGATGGCGCGTTCATTGAAGCGCCATCCTCTGGCGCTGAACCCCGCTCTTCCAGCGGCCCTGGTGGCCGTGGCACGCTGGGTAAAAAAGAGGTTAGGGCCAGCTTTGTATTATCAGCTGGCCCTAAGCCCGAAATTTATGGCGGTCACGCCAATATTAGACATGACCGCCATGAATTTCTTTAAATTGTTTAAAAAAAAACACAACACAGAGAAAATTTTTTATTAGAAATAAAAAAAAAAGCCATTAGGGACTCCATCTTTAATTAAAAAAATCCTCTTCCGTCCGACGTAGTCCAAAACGCGATGTCCTCTCTGCTACATCCCCTGTGCATAGATAGATGTCTATGCACAGGGAATGAGCAGACTGAGAACAATCTCAGCACTGCTACATCATGTCTGTGAGCAGGCGGGCTCTAGGACCCTGGAGCTGGCAGCCTGCACACAGCTGGACTCGGCTCGCAATGTAACAGCAGTTATTTGCGAGTTTCCTTGCTATCACTGGCACAGTAGCCGAGTCTAATGCAAACAATGGCAATCCTAGTTTTGTCAGCGTTTCTGACAAAACTAGGATTGATATTGATTTGCATTGGACTCGTGCGAGTAATCACTGGGAAACTCGCAGAGTACTGAGTCCTGCGAGTCCCTTACTACTCGCCGAGTAACGAGTCCTAGCGAGTAGATTTGCCCATCCCTACTCATCACCCTCAAAACACCATCCCCATTGTCACACATGGTGGTGGCAGCATCATGGTTTGGGCCTGCTTTTCTTCAGCAGGGACAGGGAAGATGGTTAAAATTGATGGGAAGCTGGTTGGAGCCAAATACAGGACCATTCTGGAAGAAAACCTGCTGGAGTCTGCAAGAGACCTGAGACTGGGACGGAGATTTATCTTCCAACAAGACAATGATCCCAAACATAAAGCAAAATCTGCAATGGAATGGTTCAAAAATAAATGCATCCAGGTGTTAGAATGGACAAGTCACACCCAGACCTGAATCCAATGGAGAATCTGTGGAAAGAGCTGAAAACTGCTGTTCACAAACGCCTCCATCCAACCTCACTGAGCTCCAGCTGTTCTGCAAGGAAGAATAGGCAAGAATTTCAGTCTCTCCATGTGCAAAACTGATAGAGGCAAACCCCAAGAGACTGCAGCTGTAATCACAGCAAAAGGTGGCGCTACAAAGTATTAACTCAAGGGGATGAATAATATTGCACACCACACTTTTCAGTTTTTTATTTGTTAAAAAAGTTTAAAATATCCAATAAATTTCATTCCACTTCACGATTGTGTCCCACTTGTTGTTGATTCTTCACAAAACAATGAGAATTTCTATCTTTATGTTTGAAGCTTAAGATGTGGAAAAAGGTTGAAAAGTTCAAGGGGGCCGAATACTTTCACAAGGCACTGTGTATATTGTGGACTTCCATTTGGTGTGATCCATTTCACCTAATTTTTGAGGATCCTGAATTTCGGACGCACACTGATCTGATATCGAAAACCCATTTTAGGAATAAGTCCTCTTCTTCTCATTCTGCTCCTCACATGATCTCTTAAGGTACCGTCACACAGGGACATATCGCTGGCGATGTTGCCGGCGATCGCGGGAGCGCGCATCCCTGACAACATCGCCGGAGAGATGTCACACTGAGCAACTTACCGGCGATGTCGCCGGCTAGTTGCCGCGGCTATTGCTCGCTGAGTTGCCCAGCAACCCAGTGAGCGATAACCCGCAATGTTGTAGATAGGCGGAATCGCCCGTAACATTGCGGGTTGCCGCGTTACACAGGGCGATCAGGCATGATCGCCTGAGCAACATCGCCAGGTTTCCCAACATTGTTGGGAAACCTGGCGATTTGACTCAGGCGATTTATCGCCTGATTATCGCCCTGTCACACGAGGCAACTCGCCGGCGATGTCGCCGCAACCTGGCCACGCCCCTCGGTTGCCGGCAACATCGCCGGCGATATCTCCCCGTGTGACGGTACCTTAATATTCCTCCTATAAATGTTGTAGAATCTTGTATTTATCGTTAGATGAATGGTAGGAAGAAAACAATGTTTTGGTCTAATTAAAAAACTGTTATCTAACCCATAAATGGATGCATTAATTAGGAGCTGGGGAAGTTGAAGTGTGGTGATGTATTTCAGAAGATCATTTCAGCTCTTACACCGTATAGGTTGTTATGGAAACAAAGAAAAATAGCCAGTAATGGCATAATAGCCGTGTTTAAGGCTGCAAGTTAATTAATTGTTTGCAAGGTACATTTTAAGTGATGGAAAATGAGGCTGTACATCTGACCTCATCTTAGCTCCAGTCACCAGGTTCTAATCTCATTTTAGCACTGGCGACTAATAGGGGCGGACAGAAAAAGCAGAATGCTAATTCTGGAAAGTCTAGACCTGTACAATGAGGATTAGTTATGTCTAATTGTTTAGTTTGTACAGTTTATTACATTGTATATTATTTTTTTTTATGTATTATGTAGCTATGAGGAAAGCTAGGAGGGAGAAACAGCGCATCGAGTCTTCTCTGAGAAAAAACATAAAAATAAATGATCATATGGCTGCAGATCAACAGACTCAAAGAGTCGATAAGTAGGAGAGAAGGACGATTGGTGGTTATTCTGTGCTGCTGGTCAATAATTAATATTTATTATTAATTACTGGCCTTAAGCTTGATGTTGAGACATTGTGGCTTGAATTCTCTGTATGAAAATTGATCTTGTGCCGCCAAAATAGGTCCACCAGTGTCTTCCCCAAGCCTAGATAGGTCTACAAGTGTCTTCGACAAGCCTAGATAGGTCCACCAGTGTCTTCCCCAAGCCTAGATAGGTCCACCAGTGTTTTCTACAAGCCTAGATAGGTCCACCAGGGTCTTTTCCAAGCCTAGATAGGTCCACAAGTGTCTTCTACAAGCTTAGATAGGTCCACCAGTGTCTTCTACAAGCCTAGATAGGTCCACCAGTGTCTTCCCCAAGCCTAGATAGGTCCACCAGTGTCTTCTACAAGCCTAGATAGGTCCACCAGTGTCTTCCCCAAGCCTAGATAGGTCCACCAGTGTCTTCCCCAAGCCTAGATAGGTCCACCAGTGTCTTGTACAAGCCTAGATAGGTCCACCAGTGTGTTCCCAAGCCTAGATAGGCCCACCAGTGTGTTCCCAAGCCTAGATAGGTCCACCAGTGTCTTTTACAAGCTTAGATAGGACCACCAGTGTCTTCTACAAGCCTAGATAGGTCCACCAGTGTCTTCTACAAGCCTAGGTAGGACCACCAAGGTCTTTTCCAAGCCTAGATAGGTCCACCAGGATATTTTCCAAGGATAGATAGGTCCACCAGAGTCTCCTCCACCATCATCTTGATAGTATCAAGCAATCAGGGTGCTCTTCTTTTTCTTTAACTTGTTCCTTCTATTCTTCCTACCATTATGTCCTTCTCCAGTGATTGCTCTCTTCATATGATGTGTCCGAAGTAGTCAAGTTGAAACTTGGTATTCTTTGCTTTGAGTTACATGTCTAGCTTGATTTGTTCAAAAATTGATTTGTTTGTTCACTTTATAATGCATGGTATTGATAATTAATAATGAGGCTGTGTGTTATTGATTCATTCAAAGCGTTTTGAAGCTGCCTCGCTTCTTCACCAAGAAACAGAAAAATGACAATACAGCAATACAATAATAAAATTCTAATAAAACTTCTGAATTAATAAACCATCTTTTGGAATAGTGCACAGCATCATTACTTACCAGCTCAGAATAACCACCAATCATGCTTCTCTCATAGATATGAGGAAAACATATTTTTTCTATATCTCTTCATTTTAGGAAACAAACATTAGGGTTGTTAAGGAGAACCTGTCACCAGGTCAATAAAGCACCAGTTTTTGTTGTTGTT
The DNA here is from genome assembly GCA_033576535.1 of Allobates femoralis. Taxonomy (NCBI): domain Eukaryota; kingdom Metazoa; phylum Chordata; class Amphibia; order Anura; family Aromobatidae; genus Allobates; species Allobates femoralis. The sequence continues at coordinate 82,806,626 of JARQOC010000004.1, forward strand.
TGTTACTGCTGCTCCTCTGAGTATTCAGCTTTTTATTATTTTTTTAATCCACCATACAGTTCCAGAGATATGGGCCTTTTAATTTACTTTTTATTTCTATGGCCTTTAAGAGGGGGTGTAGCTCTCAAGGTAATTATGCAGGGCAGCCTAAAGACATGCCCCCGAGGACCTTGTGAGTCCCATACCCCTTGGAAAGACCATAAATATTAGCACTGTATTAGCACTAAAATAAGGCCCATATCTCTGGATATAGAAGCCATCCCTTGACCCCAGTTCTACATCTAGCTACCGGCCCATATCTCTGCTCCCGTTCACTTCCAAACTTCTCGAAAAGCATCCACACTGTACTCTCATCCCTCCTCTCATCCAATTCTCTCTTTGATGACCTTCAATCCGGCTTCCGCCCTCACCACTCCACTGAAACTGCCCTTACCAAAATTACTAACGACTTACGGCCAAAGCTAACGAACAGTTCTACGTCCTCCTCCTTTTACACCTGTCCTCTGCATTCGACACAGTCGACCATTGCCTCTTATTACAGATCCTCTCTTCCATTTGTATTACTGACCTTGCCATCTCCTGGATCTCCTCCTACCTTTCCAACCGCACATTTAGTGTCTCCCACTCCCACATGACCTCCTCGCCCCATCCCCTCTCTGTTGGGGTCCCTCAAGGCTTTGTCCTTGGTCCCCTCCTTTTTTCAATCTATACTCTTGGTCTGGGACAACTCATAAAGTCCCATGGCTTCCAGTATTATCTGTATACTGATGACACCCAGATCTATCTCTCTGGCTCAGACGTCACCTCTCTGCTGTCCAGAATCCTGGAGTGTCTATCAGCCATATCCTCCTTCTTCTCCTCCCACTTCCTAAAACTCAATTTAGACAAAACTGAACTGATCATCTTTCCTCCATCTCACACACCTTCCTTACCAGACTTATCTATCACAATAAATGACATCACACTTTGCCCTGTACCTGAAGTTTAGTGCCTTGGAGTAACCATAGACTCTGCCCTATCCTTCAAACCGCACATCCAAGCCCTTGCCACCTCCTGCGCCTTCAACTCAAAAATATTTCCAGGATACATCCCTTCCTCAACCCCCAATCTGCTAAACTACTGATGCATGCCCTCATCATCTCCTGCCTCGACTACTGCAACCTCCTTCTCTGTGGCCTTCCTGCTAACACTCTTGCACCACTTCAATCTTTCCATAACTCTGCTGCCCGACTAATCCACCGCTCTCCTCGCTAGTCCTCCACTTCTCCCCTCTGCAAATCCCTCCACTAGCTCCCAATTCACCAGCTTATCCAATTCAAACTACTAACATTGACTTACAAAGCCATCCACAAACTGACCCCCGTATATCTCTAAACTAATCTCCCAATATTATCCAACTCATAAACTTCGATCCTCCCAAGACCTCTTTCTTTCCTCCACACTTGTACATTCCTCATCTAACCGCCTGCAAGACTTCACCTGAACATAACCCATCCCCCATCCCCCATCCTCAGGCTTACAGTCTGCAATGACCACAGTGCCACCTCACCACCACTGGACACGGCGCTCCACCACTATCGGACCTGGCACTCCAGCACCATTAGACCCAGCGCACCACCACCACCTGAGCAGACCCAACCAACTTTCTCCCTCCCCATTGCCCTGTAGAATGTAATCCCACAAGGGCAGGGTCTTCTCTCCCCTTTGTATCAGTCTGTCCCTTTGTTCATTGTATTTTTAACTTGTCTGTATGTAACCCTTTCTCATTTACAGCACCTTGAAATCTATGGTGCTCTATAAATAAATAATAATAATCTCACAACTTCCACAGAACTAAGCTTCTTAGGAATCGATGGGCGTAGGGAGATATTACTCTTTGGATTAAGTCGGAACTTCCAGGGTTTATTCTACTGTAATAAATTTGTGAATGAGGGCATGTGGGGGAGTTTTTATTCAAATAAACATTTGTGCCTGTGTCTGTGTCTTTTTCTAACTTTATATTTGCTAGGTAAATAATTGGGAAGTGTGATAGATCCCTCTCCATTACTATGACCGGGGCTTGATGCCAGCTGTCAATTTGCAGCTGACAACGCATCGGGGCAGCCTGGAAGAGCCATGTTGAAGCGCCAGAATTTACACATCTAATGCAATGCACCACTTCTGTGGCATCTTTGGGGTGGTATATTAAGGTATGGAAGGGCCAAATACCCATGGATGTTCCCACCTTGGTAATACCAGCCCCCAGCTGTCTGCTATACCTATGTTGGTCATCAAAAATAGGTGGATGCTGACTTTATTGCTCACATGCAATAAAGTTTGTTGATTAACTGTACTGTGCAGCCTTTCAACAATCTTTTGCAAGTAATGGAGAATACAATCCAGGCACTGCTTGACAAAGGCTCTCATGCACTATAGCAAGCTGCATTGCTTTTGTACTCTCCAGGAGGCAGGTACAGTGACAGCAGCACTGGTAGTGCTCAATCCCTCAGTTGAGGAATAGAAGATAAGATGGCACTCACCATTTAGAGCTCTCCTTCATTTTATTTCATTTCATATTCAGGCGCAAACACACAGGGGAGGGGAGTGGAGACACAAGGACGACAGTGGCTGTTTCGTGCTCAATAGCACTTTCCTCTGGTATGTGACCATAATCTGTTTAAGTTCTTTTGAGCACAAAACAGCCACTGTCATCCTTGTGTCTCCACTCCCGTTCACTTCCTTATGTGTTTGCACCTGAATATGAAATAAATAAAATAAAATGTAGCAAAGCCAAAAACGGTGCGTGCCATCTGATTTTCTAAACTCACACTTTCAACAATCTTTATCAACATACGAACAATACTTGAACAACGAATTTGGACACAGACTTTTATTTTTAGTCCGTGTTGGAATCCATGACCCGGACACCCAATATCTGGCATGAACCCCGAACTTTACATCCCTATTCAGGAATCTTCACTCAATATCTCTAAGGGGCCCGTTACAGGTGCCACCTCGCCGGCGATGTCGGTGAGGAATCACGAGAGCGCGCATCCCCGCCGACATCACCGGTGAGCTGTCACACGTAGCAACTCGACGGCGAACTCGACGGTAAGTAGCGGCGGCGACCACTTGCTGAGTTGCCCAGGAACCCAGCGACCGGTAACCCGCAATGTTAAACTTTGCGGGTCGCCGCGTTACACAGGGCGATCAGGCATGAACGCCCTGTTAAGATCGCCAGGTTTCACATCACTGCTGTGAAACCTGGCGATCATTCTGAGGCGATTTGTCGCCATAGAATCACCCTGTTACACTCTACGACTCGCCAGCGATGTTGCCGCGATTAGGCCCGCCCCTGCACGCCGGCACAATCACCGGCTGAGGTGGCACCTGTAACAGGCCCCTAAAACTTACCCATCCACTTTTTTTAATGGGCAGATCGTCTTCACTATAGGTGCTGGAACTTGCTCCTACATCAGCTAAAGGCTTCCCTGCCTTTCTCAATGTAAAAATATTTGAGTCAGGAAATATTTGACTTGTTTAGAAAAGAAAATAGTGATCAAGGGCGGACATTGATTTTAAGTGCATATTACGCTATTGCCACAAGGACCTGCTTGTATTTGGATGCTTGTGATGCTTTCGGTCTTGTTGTCCATTTGTGGATGGTACTAAATTGACATGTAGTATTTGATCTCATGCCAAATGACATAAAAAAAATCATCCTTTCCCTTTCATCCCGTGAATCAGAATTCACATTGATTTTTCTGCCTGCCGAAGGGGACGTCTCTCCCGTGGTTCTCGTATTATGGGACAGGAAGCAGCCCTCGCCGTCTTGTTGCATTAGTGACTGTGGCCCTCTTCCTAATCCTTTTCCCATTTGTGAATGTTTTCATGTAAGAAGGCTTTCAATTGAAAAGAGGCTTAGAGCTGCCCGTCTTGATTTGCTTTGTCAGTCTGCTGTCATTAAAATGGATTGCAGCCGGCTCTGGCTGACTTCTATCTTTAGATATAATGAGTGAACAGGCAGCCTTGTGACTCACCAGCTACTACTTCACAACTGTCTCCTTCCTGTGAAACTAATATGAATATATGTTATTTCACATGACATTTATTGCCCTGTTAAGAAAGGTAAGAGTGGTAAGAAAGTCAATGTGCGGACGTTTGGAGCATCAAACATTAGACTCCGAGACCCTATAACCTTCGACTTGACTCGTAGAATTCTTGAACACTTCGGGGCTTCAATGGGACCTAAGAAGCAAACCGTGATCCTGAAAATGGTTGCTAAAAGGGCATTTCACATTTGACTATTCAGACTAAAAATTACCTTAGAGAATTGTTATAATATATAAAACCATTTTACATTTCACTTTTTATAGCGTTGGGACACCATTGCCCTAGGCTATGCCTATACTGACTGTGCTCTGACCTTGTTCTTTGTGCCGTCTTGGTATGCCTCTTGTCTCGCCTAAAAAAATATTCTCCTTTTTATTCTCTAATTGAAGGACATGATAATTTCTTCCAGGCATGACTGTCTTTTGCACGCTAACTACCTATGCTGCTGCCAGCACCAACGCCTCCACATATACCCTTTGACCAGTGGCGTAACTACCCAGGTCGCAGCGGTCGCGGCTGAGACCGGGCCCCCGCGACCGCGATAGCGCTGGAGAGGAGCGGAGGGAGGACTGGAAGTGACAGAACGCACTTCCTGCAGCCGCGCAGCAGTGCCCGCCCCCTGATTCCTGTACAAGCCAGCCGGAAGAGCAGGTATTCGCGCCGGCCCCAGCACCGATAGCACCTCCCCCCCCCCCGCTTCTCACCCGGCCTGCACCGCTAGCACCCCCCCAGGCCTGCTCCACTAGCAAACCCCCCCGCTCTCACCAGAGGGCCCCGGCGTGCATCTTGTATCGGGGCCCGCGGCTCTGTAGTTACGCCACTGCCCTCGACAGTAGGGCTGTGGAGTCAGTAAGCCAAACATCCAACTTCAACTTTGACTAAGACTCTTCAATTTCCCAGAATCTGACTCTGACTGATTCCACGACTCCAACTCCACAACCATGGCTGTAAAGTCAGTAAGCCATACATCTGACTCCGACTTCAACTCCTCAATTTCCCTGAAACCAACTCCATCCAAAATGGACACCAACTCCACGACTCCAACTCCATGACTCCCGACTGCAACGCCACAGCCTTGCTTGGCAGTACCGGTACCACTTTTGTGCGCCACAAGTAATAAAGCCTCCTCTAGCAATATTTCCAAATTGTGTCCAACAATTTACTAATTCAGAAATATTTTCTTTAGTGTTTGTCCTCCTTTGTGTCACACATAGCAATTATTCTCTCCTTAACTCTGTATGACCTACAAAGCAATGAGGTCTCCTCTACGCCCCACAGAGAAAAATGACCCTTTATGGTCTCCTACAAGATCATAGATCTCCTTGTATGTTCTTACAAATTAGAAACCCAATATACAAACATGGGAGAGTTAAAGCCCATAATTAGCAAAGGAAAATGCAAGGGTAAAGCTTATGACAGTATAGTGAGTATAGGGTTAATAGACCACAAGTCATAATGATCAACAAAGAACAGATCAATTGGTAATCATGACAGCAGATGGAATTGCAGTAAACATGCACGTGTACATACTAATGGTGCCTAATCCAGGTGCCCATGGTCATACTGGCCCTTATTCACTCCCCAACTCACACTGCTAGACAGTTAACCAGGAAAATTCAAGCCTTGCTTTCCCATGTCCTGACAGTATAGGGATCACCCATTGGGGATAGGAAATGCCCTGACACGTTTCAATTAGTGCTTCCTCGGGGGTTGATGCAGTAGCAGCTTACCCTTAAAAACCTGTATCTGATGAGCGCCAGTTTTTGCCACGTACCCGCGTGGACCATCCGCGACCGCTTCCAGCATTCCCTGGCCGGAAGTGCGTCATCTGACATGACATCCAAAGGTAAGGAATCCTTCTGGGGACGCAGACAATGCATGCAACCATACGTGTGTGGATTCCGGTGGCCATCTTGGTGAGGGGCGAAATGTCCAGAGTTTAACCACCGAATGGAAATAATATGAAATCACATGTTGGCAGAGATTTTCACGCACAAAAACTCCCAGTTCCCATCTACATTGGTACCCCAAGAGCCTTCAACCCCACCCAAATAAATGAATACTGGATTGAGGTGCAAAACCCGCACCAAGGGAATTCATAAAGGTGGTTGTTAACATTAGAGTGTACTTATTACAATACTACATACTGAGCATTAATGGAAAAGAGATAAGAAAACAGTACATACCACTGGAACAAAGCATGTGATGTAGAAAATCATTTCTCAATACACAAAATGTTCTACAATCTCCCAGGAGCCCAAAAAACTGAATTTCCCCTATCATCAGTAGTCTCCAGTCGTCTTCCAAGTGCAAGCCTCCCTTTCCAATCCAGCTGACAGGATAGCCTCAAACCTTCCATAGCGTTCTCTTTGGGACATAAGGATCATAAAGCTCAGGACCAGGGGCGAACCTACCGTGGTGCAGCTGGTTTAGCTGGACCAGGGCCCCGACCGGCTAGGGGGCCCCTCAAGCCTGCAAGGGGCCCCCAGCCGACCCCCATGACCCTATGTCAGAGGAGAGGGGGTTAACTGAGGGAGGCTTCCTGCTTCCCTTGGCTGATCCCACCCTCCTGTCCTCTGGCACCCCAGCTCCCAGGATTGGGCGGCCCGGCGCAGGTAGGAGCCGCAGCACCCATAGCACCCCCCCTCTCCTCGCCGTCAACTGTTAGCACCAGCCCCCCCCTGCTCCTCGACGACGACCGCTAGTACCCTCGCCCCCCCGCTCCTCACCATCAGATGCTGCACCAGGGTCCTCATGGCACAAGGTCCGCCACTGCTTGGGACAATTACTGGCTTTGTAGATTTCGACAACGTTCTCACAAATGAGTAGTGTCTCTTCTGTACCACTGAAAATTAATTAGAAAAGCAGGATATCCCATGAAGAACCAAGAGATCCAGAATATAGATTAAAATATAACCTTTATTCCATTTAGTTATGAAGGCTTGAATACAAAACGCGCAGTCGTTGCCAGTTTTATTGTTTTTTAGATTCTTATTCAATACGTAAAGTGAAACACATATATTATATTGAGTCATTACACACCATGATCTATTTCATGTGTTTATTTACGTTAATGTTGATGATTATGGCTTACAGCCAACGAAAACCCAAAGGTCATTATCTCAGATTAAAATTAAAGACGGAGGATGAAGGGTCTGAGAGATGAAATATGACCTAAATAGGTGTCAGAGGCTTCACCTTGTGTGGTTGTGAGAGTCACAACCACTATAAAAGCAAGGCATAGGTCAGTGTCGGGAGGTGGCCCTATCCCCCTCTACCTATTTCTAAGGTCTCCCTTCCCTTTCTTCCCATGACACTGTCATTTGGTATCGCTCCATGCAGTGAATATTTTCCATGTCCATGTGCAACAAATTACCTTAAGTGTAGTGAGCGCCAATAAAGAACGGGCATGTACCTCCAGGTGGTGAAAGACACAACCCAAGAATCTGCTCTGGTAAGTCAGCTATCTCTTGTTTTCTTTGGATTACTGAAAATGAGTTTTCCCCCCTGTGCCCCCACAAATAATGTTTGCCCCCTCTGTGCCCTCACTAAGTAACAATTCTTTTTTTTCCACATATTCCTCACTTCTGTGCCCTTACAAAGTATTAGTTCCTCTCTTTTTTCCCACCCAGTAATATTGACCCTTCCTTGCCCCTACAAAGTAATACTGTCCCAATCTGTTCCCGTTGATAAAATGATAGCGCTTCCTTCATGGCCTCTAAAATAATAGTGCCCCATTATAATGATAATGAACACTTTAAATAATATAATAATACATATTTCAACATAAAAAAACGTTCTCCTCCACTAACCTCAGGATACTTTTCGCTTGTCAAGTACTGTAATCAGCGGTGTTGATAAGTGGTCAAGTGTGACATGTTTGTTAAAGGGCTACAATTACACCTAAAGCCAGTAGTCCTTACTTCTATAAACTTCCCGTAATACTTCAAAGGTATTTCCAGATTCTTAGTCACCTGCCAAAAGGCTTTCTTTAAATCATGTACCATTTTGTATAGTCTTACTATGAGTCATTCTTCTGATCTCATTGCAGTCTGAACAGCAGCCTATTAGTGGTACGGCAGGCCCGTTAACACTGCATGACTATATGCACCGTGTCTGAACAGTAGCCTATTAAGGCCACTTCACACACACACAGATATCCGAGTCCAATATCTGAACAGATCTCTGGTTGCAGTGAAATCATGGACACATTGCTCCATGTTGTACACAGCCACAAAATGGAGCAGTGTCCATGATTTCACTGCAACCAGAGATCTGTTCAGATATTGGACTCAGATATCTGTGTGTGTGAAGTGGCCTTTAGTTACACTGAGTATGGCACCCAGGTTAAACACTACATGAATGTGTAACCCACATGACAGACTCACCAAATTACCAACTGAGCTCAGAACTTTTATGATTCTAGCTGGTCCATAAACTCTTATAGTTTACCTGTTCTATACTCCAAAGCCTGAATTCTTGGTTGTATCCTGCACTGCTATGCTCATATATCACTGACCTGGTTATATCCCTTTTTTGCCTTTTCCATCTCCCATAGTCACTAATTTGACTATTTGTCACGCTCCCGGGGAAGGCGCCCTAGAGTGGACCCACTGGGCCAGGGTACCGAACTCCCCTCAGTGAGCTGGTCCTAGTTTAACCAACACAGGGATTGTCAGGGGCAAGCCCAGGGGGTCTAAATATCACAGTTGCTAGTACCAGGGGGGCGGCTCATAGGGTTAGCCTATACTACAGTATGGCTAAGGAGGATTCGAGGGATCAGAGCTTGAGGGTAGGAGAGCAGGAATGGGTCTGTTGGAGGAGAGCACAAGGAGCACCTGACTAACAGCCAGAGAAGCAGAAGCTTACCAACTCAAAAATCAGGCACCTCCCATCAGTGCAGGTGGTCTGATATACCGGAGGACGGACAGCTATTGGCCAAGGGGAGTGTCAGGTTGAGCCGTGCGGCCCCTACATTCACAGGGGAGGAGCACGACTGTGCCTAGTGCACCGCTAATTAGGTTCATGACTCCGACCATTGTAGTGTGCTCATGTGTAAGCCCGATGGTCAGCAGACAGGAAGGGGATGCGGCGATGGATGTCTCTGAGACACAGCACGCCTGGATGCCGGATGCCCGATCGGTAGAGGAGCAGAGGATGCAGACCCAGGAGAGGTGAGCTGGGGAGCGGTGCCAGGGGACCTAACACTATTATGACTTAATGGCCTCCTATTTAATCTTCTTCTGTGTTACACAGAGACTTCCCAGATAGTAGCTTTATTAGGAAAGACTCCTCAGAGTGTTAATATGGACCTAGTATTTGGCCCAACACCAGTTGTTCAAACTGCTTTCAATGGACATTGTCAAAAGTCCAGACCCTCATTTGACATTTGCATATCTAAAAATTTCAGAAATCTCCATGAATTCACGCAATGATCTGTATTTGTCAACAGAAAACAGACGACTTTGTTCAGGTGACCAAAAGCTATACAACATACAACATGGATTCTGGTGAACTTTTGAAATTTCTCTTGTCTTACAAAAAATCTTCACTATATGGGGTGGAAAAAAAACCAAGGAGGGCGAATTGAATTGGTTTCACAACAATGACTATAACCTTAAATTCACTATGGGGGTCCATATAAATACTACCCCCTTTCTGAACTTGTGTCTCACGGGTTGAGAGAAAACCAGTAAAATGACTTGACAGAGTCCCTTTAAGTAGAGCCTCTCGGGTGAAAAATGTTCAATTGTTTACCGGCAGTTGTGTATGAGAAAAGATTAGTAGACTCTTATGAGTTTACTGACAAGTTCTTTCATGATCTGGAGATTTGGCCCCAACCACAAGGCTGATTGACAGTCCTTTCCATACTCGTGATTTAGACACAATTTCCTTTCACTGTCTCAGTGCTCCAGTTTTTTAGCAGAGATTTCATTCAAAAGTGAAAAGATTATTGAAATTATAGAAAGTACCGGTACTGGCTAAGAAACATCTTAATGGGTGCCACATGCTGTGTTTACACTCTTTTAAATTCTTAAAGTAGATGTGTTTTCGGCTCATCTTGGATTGTTAATATGATGCAATTTCCACTTTCCGATTTGACAGATAAGCAGATCCGTAAAAAAACCCATTTAACACATTTACTTCTAATTCTGGGTTACTCATAGTCTGATTAAACATCAGCATCATACTTACTGAGGATGGGGCGCTTGTACTTCTGGGGCTGCTCATTCATTCCTGATAATTCACTAAACTGGCACCAACCTGAAATCATAGATGCCATCTTTCTGTTACAGCATCTGTGATTGATTGTTGCACCCCTCACCCATTGGGCTTGTGTCTGTGATTGGCTGCCATCAGCAACAAATCTGTCGTCATAGGATTGTAAAAATAAATGAATAATAAAAAAGTTCCTAAGGCTTAGCTGTATTTTTGATTCTCAGCGCAGATAAATCCAACAGCTACGGTCTTCCACCCCCATCTGCCTGGCTTTATCTTGGCTGGCAATTAAAAATACAGAGGAGCTCATCTTTTTAATTTAATTATTTAAATAAATAATAAAAAAAAATGTGTGGGCATCACCCTATTTTTGATTGCCAGCCAAGGTAAAAACATGCCATTTAAGGACTGGTATTCTTAGCTTGGTAAGGTCCCTAGTCATTTGAACTTCCCAGGCTACAGAATAGAAGCTTGCAGCTGCCCCAGAAATTGGTGCATTCATTAGAAGCACCAATTCCTGGTGCTTTACCCTACTCTTCCTGATGTCCTGGTGTGGTGGCATAAGGTGATAGAAGGGTTTAATGACATCTGAGTATTGACAGCTTGTCAATAAACCCAGAATAATAATGACCCACACATTATCATTTCTGTGAGTAAATTGTGTAAAAACACTCATGTTGTGAAAACAAAAAGTAGGATCCCAGGGACAGGAAAAAATACGCAGTGTGAAACCAGCCTAAGGCAAAAGGGACTTTTTACAGATTCTCAAACCTTTCTTGAAAAATATAATATTACTGGTTATACATACTAGATTCTTTGATAGGGCGTTGATCCAGGGAACTAGTCTGATTGCCATATCTGGAGCCAGGAAGGAATTTTTTCCCCCAATGTGGAGCTTAGTGTTGCCACATGGTTTTTTTTTTGCCTTCCTCTGGATCAACATGTTAGGCTATGGGTTGAACTAGATGGACTTAAGGTCTTCCTTCAACCTAAAATATTATGTTACTATGTTACTATGTAACTCCTTGTATAGGCCACAATGCGTTTTGATAGCACGCAGTTGTATTGGGACGAAGTGTTTCAGGATCCGCGCTGCTGAATAAATGAAACCAGAAACTGGAACACTAGTTTTAACAAGTGTTCTTTATCCCAATGCGTTTCAGAGAGTTACCATGCTCCTTCCTCAGGGACAAAAACCTGAGACACTTCGTCCCAATACAACTATTGTTCGCCACTTCGATCGTGGATGTGTGGGTCCTGCAGCAGCTATATCCAGTCGCGCATACTTGTTGTGTGTAAGGCTGTCTTCACAGGACGCTGCGGAGGGGATCCACAAGCTGACCGCAGCCCCTATGTTTATAATGGGCAGCACCGTGCGTTCCCATTATAAACATAGGGGCTGGCGGTGGCTGCGGTCAGCTTGCAGATCCCCTCTGCAGGACGCTGCGGAGGGGTCCGCAAGTGTGAAGCCAGCCTTACACAACTTTTCCAGGTGAGCAGCCTTCAATCAGGTTCTTGCCGATATCTGTAAGGATATAAGACCCTATTTGCGCATTGTCTCACTCCCTATCGATAGCACGCAAGCTATCTTCATCAGATGAAGATAGGCTGCGTGCTATTGAAATGCATTGTGGCACAAGGAGTTAATAAAAAGGTTTGAGAATCTGTAAAAAGTCCCTTTTGCTTTTTTGCCTTAGCGCTCATTTATCACGAGTGCGCATATTCTTTATTACATGATAAAATCCCTTTTTGGGATTACTGGTGAGGCTGCTCTGGGCTTGGGCATATTAACATCTCATCTCTTGAGGGCCGGGGAGGGAACACCAAATTACTATCTGCAACAGGACCTGCGGTGATAGTGATAGGACCTCTGGTGACAGCAATAGGACCTGCAATGATGTACTTCTGTCTACGGAGCATGTGACCTCCAAGCGAGACTGCGGTCGAGGCGGCTGCACAGGCTGGTTATTCCATGCAGCCATAGAGCAGGGCCCTGCTACTTCTAGGCATTGCTATGGGGTTGTGCACGACTGCACAACCCTTTGGGTGAGTGGCCAATTGGCCTATAACTTGCTATCCCCCTAGTCCACCAGGTGTAACACATTGCGCTCCTGCTTTTCTTTTTTACATGTTACATTTTTTTAATGACTCTGACTTTGCATAAAATACCAGTGTTCATGTACAAAGCCTCGCAAACCTGAACAAATCCCAGCCCACTCCTCAAGTTAATTGGTTCTTTGCAATAGCGAGGTGGTTGGGCCATGGTTTGGTGGGGATACATCCATATCAAGAGATCACCATAACGTTAAATATGTGCTAGCCTGGGGTGAACACATTTAATAGGGATCCCAAAAGATCTGGCTCTTTTTGGTGAGCAGAGCCATTGGATCTGGATTACCAGAAAGATACGTACTGCCCATCACTTGTTTGCGCCTATCTGGTACCAGCAAGGGACATCAACAGCACAATCCTATGACCTGATGATGCTGCTGATGTCATCCTGACCCCGAAGTGGCGGTAGTCAGGGCTTAAATGCCAGACTGATTGTCAGGAGCCGGTGCACAACATCAACTCAACATGGACTGCTGAATCCCTTTCGGCAGGGGGGGCTTAAAGCATCCACTAGGGAGACACCTCAGAAGGCCCGATGGTGCTCCCCTGCCAGCTGCGCCCAGGACAAACACCCTCTCACCCCGTCTAGATGCCTCCTGTACACAGACAAGGAGCCCTGTGTTGATGTAGATGTTGAGAGCTTCACATTATGTTAGACGCCTATAACGATCCCGCTGCCTCTATATGCACTCAGTAAGATTCCTGCCGTCTTGTGTCTTCCACCGCTGGCCTAGAACACCTGAAATATAATCCTCTTTAATCAATGCTTCTTTTGACACTTTTACTTACCGATGATTAAATATTTATACCCCAGCTGCTTTTTCGAGCCTGGGTTTAAAGTCAAGGCTGTGAAGAGGATTAATCACAATGTCCCATGTGGATTTATCGTCACTGCGGTGCTAGCAGTAATGGCCATATGAAAGGTTTAGTCTTGTCTACAGGACCAGTTCACTAGGGTAATTTATCTCCAATATTGAAGTTTACTTCAATGAGTGCAATCTTCTTCTTGCTCTTTCGCATTTTATTTAATGTTTAGATCATAAAATAAGGAAGATGTGAAAATTAATTGGTGTTAAAGAGCCTTAAGAATGGACGCAATGTCCATTTATACATTTTGTTCCAGCTTTCATAGGTGAAAAAAACGTTGTCACTTATGTAAAATATCATTTGGGCTTCATTAGCTATCTATGACAGCATGAAAGAACGGTACAAAGTCTTTTAGATTTAATTTTCTTTAACTCATTCCTGCCATAAACAATTTAGATTTTTGCTTTTTTGTTTATTCCTCGTCTTTTAGCCATTAATTTCATTTAACACTTTTTGTCAACATAGCAGACTACGGCTTGCTTATTACTGGACGTGTCAGCGTATTTTTCAGATCAGGTTAATTAAGGGACTTTGTTGTTCTGTGTCATTGGGGGAGACCAGTGAATGCCGGGCATGGCACACCCCCAGGGGAACTATGTTGGTGCGTTATTCTTATTGAGAACTATGGAGTGCATTAATCCATATGGAGAACTATGGAGTACGGATTATTCTATACGGAGGGCTATGGGGGTGCATTATTCTATATGGTGAACAAAGGGGAGTGCATTATTCTATATGGAGGACTATGGGGTGTGGATTATTCTATGTGGATGACTTTGAAGAAGGATTATTATACAGGGTGGGCCATTTATATGGATGCACCTAAATAAAATGGGAATGGTTCGTGATATCAACTTCCTGTTTGTGGCACATTAGTATATGGGAGGGGGAAACTTTTCCAGATGGGTGGTGACCATGGTGGTCCATTTTGAAGTTGACCATTTTGGATCCAACTTTATTTTTTTCAGTGGGAAAGGGTCAATCAATGGACAAATCAAACACATGGAAAATTTATAAGAAAAACAATGGTGTGCTTGGTTTTGACATGACTTTACTCTTTCATGAGTTATTTACAAGTTTCTCTTTGTTTACAGCCATTGACATGTCGCAGAGATTAACACGTGAGGAGCGGATAGAAATTGTGTTGATGTCTGGTGAATGCAGTACCGGGTCATTGCAGCAGATTTCAATGCAAGACACCCTATGAAACCACCCATCTCTCATGCTAAAGTTAGCAAACTGCTTGCCAAATTTCATGAAACGGGGTCAGTGTTGGATTTGCCAAAATGTGGACGCAAGAAAACTGTCACTAATGAAGAAAATCAGTGGCTGTCCTAGTTCTTTCAGTAGGAGCCCACAGCATAGCACTCACCGCATGTCACTGGAGAGTGGCATCCTTCGGCGGATATTAGCTACTCACAAATGGCCCCTTGGCTGCTGCAGAATCTCAACCAGGATAACCCAGATCGGCGCACTGAATTTGCAGAATGGGCAAAACAAAAATTGGAAAAGGACCCTCATTTACACAGGACATTATGTTCAGTAATGAGGCAAACTTTTTTGTTAATGGTGACGTTGACAAACAAAACCAGCGCCATTGGTCTGACACTAACCCACAGTGGATAGATCCCTCCAAGACTGTTGGAACACAAAAATTGATGGTATGGTGTGGTATATGGGGTACAAAGATAGTGGGGCCATTCTTCATCAATGGAAACCTCAATGCCAATGTATATGTGAAATTCCTACATGATTGCCCATGTTGACCTCTTTATGCACTGAAGATGGCACATTGCCTAAGTTTTTCCAACAAGATGATGCACCACCACATTATAGGTGTCAGGTCTGAGCATTCCTACATGAACAGCTTTATGGAAAGTGGATTTTTCGTTGTGGGCCAGTTGAATGGCAACCAAGGTCTCCCGATCTGACATTTTAGACTTTTAGCTTTGGGGTCATCTGAAGGCAATTGCCTATGCTGTGAAGATACGAGATGTGCAGCATCTGAAACAACGGTCTGGAAGCCTGTGCTAGTATTTCTTCTGCGTGTTGCTATCAGTGTGTCAAGAGTGGGAGAAGAGGGTTGCATTGACAATCCAACACAATGGGCAGCACTTTGAACACATTTTATAAGTGGTCATAATACTCTAATATAACTCATGAAAGAATAAAGTTACATTAAAACCAAGCGCACCAATGTTTTTCTTATGAAATTATCAATGAGTTTGAAGTGTCACATGACCCTCTTCCCATTGAAAAAAACAAAGTTGGATCCAAAATGACTGACTTCAAAATGGCCGCCATGTCCCATATTCCCATAACTAATGGGCCACAAACAGGAAGTTGATATCACCAACCATTCCCATTTTATTTAGGTTATCCATATAAATGGACCACCCTGTATATGGATGACTATAAGGAGTGCAATATTCTATATGGAGGACTATGGGAGTGTATTATTCTATATGGATGAGTATGGGGATTCATTATTCTGTATGGAGGACTGTGGAGGTGCATTATTCTATATGGAGGACTATGGAGTTAATATATATAGATGACTATGGGGATGCATTATTCTATATGGAGGACTATGTAGTTGCATTGTATTATATGGAGGACTATGAGGATGCATTATTCTATTTGGAGGACTATGGAATGTGAACTATACTTACTGTAGGACTATTGGATTCTTTATTCTATGTGGAGGACTATGGGGTGCATTATTTTATATGGAGGACTATGAGGATGCATTATTTAATATAAAGAACTATGGGGGTGTATTATACTATATGGAGGACTATGGGGATGCATTATTCTATATGTAGAACTATGGAGGTGCAATATTTTATATGGAGGACTATGGGTGTGCATTATTTAATATGGAGCATTGCAGAATGTGCATTATACTATATGAAGGACTGTATATATAGATATCACATATTTATTGTAAAAAGGCAAGTGAAATCTTTGGTAATGTATTACACCTATATCTCTCTGGCGTGCATCATAAATCGTGGTGGGTGTTAAAGGGGCCCATCAAGACACTTTCCCCTTGGTCCGATGAACACTTAGAGCCAGTCCTGTCTGGGGTTCGACCTATCATGTCTTTTTCAGTTTGGCTGTATGAAAAAGTGTACCAAGAATTGGTGAGTTTTGGCTTATCCCCAATCCGCTATATTTTTTTTGGTGCTGCCATGTTTTCTGTTACACAGAAGAGACATCAATCAAGCTCTTCCTGAGGGATTGCCCAATCCTCTGTTCTTACTACCTTAGTTACATTAAAACCAAAGAAATGAGCTGGCACACGTGTTGATATCAGTGCAATGTGTAGGTGCGCATTCAACAAACAAAACCTTGAATAAAAACAAAATTAGCAAATACCCTGCAGTAAGTTAATAAATAAATATTAATCACTATATCTAAATAATATAGGATATTTAATTAACACTATTTTGATCAAAAGAGTGTGAAAGCCATCCTACTTTGACAAGGTGTACCCAGTAAGAATGGACCCTAAGGTCCTGGGCCCACACTGTGTACTTGGTCTGTATATGGTGCTCAAAATTCTGCAACAACTCTGCACCTGACTGTTTAACATCTGTCCATGGAAAGCTATAAGGACGAGATGTAAAGCCCGAAACGAGGGAGCCAAGCTCCTGAATGTACAAAGTACAAAATCACTGAATAAAAATAAAAGAAATGTGCGTAATGTGCAGTAGGGATGGGCGAATCTACTCGCTAGGACTCGTTACTCGGCGAGTAGTAAGGGACTCGCAGGACTCGGTACTCTGCAAGTTTCCCAGTGATTACTCGCACGAGTCCAATGCAAATCAATATCAATCCTAGTTTTGTCAGAAACGCTGACAACACTAGGATTGCCATTGTTTGCATTAGACTCCTGCGAGTAATCACTGGCTACTGTGCCAGTGATAGCAGTGAAACTCGCAAATAACTGCTGTTTCTTTGCGAGCTGTCTTCTCTGTGCAGCTCCAGGGTCCTAGAGCCCGCCTGCTGCCTGATGTAGCAGTGCTGAGATTGTTCTCAGTCTGCTCATTCCCTGTGCATAGACATGAATGTCTGTGCACAGAGATGATGTAGCAGAGCTGAGATTGTTCTCAGTCTGCTCATTCCCTGTGCATAGACATCTATATTTATGCACAGGGGATGTAGCAGAGAGGACATTGCGTTTTGGACTGCGTCGGACGGAAGAGGATTTTTTTAATTAAAGATGGCGTCCCTAATGGCTTTTTTTTTATTTCAAATAAAAAATGTTCTCTGTGTTGTGTTTTTTTAACCCTTTATTGGAGATTCTTAGTGGCCGGGTCAAACGTGGCCTGACATTAAGAATCTCGGGCTTAATACCAGCTTGTATAACAAAGCTGGTATTAACCCCTTTATTACCGAGCGTGCCACCGCCACCAGGGCCGCTGGAAGAGCGGGGTTCAGCGCCAGAGGATGGCGCTTCAATGAACGCGCCATCTTCTGGGGCGGCTGCGGGCTGCAATTTGCAGCGGGGGGTGCCCAGAAAGCTTGGGCATCCCTGCGCTGCGGATTCCAGCCCCAGCTGCTTAGCTGTACCTGGCTAGACATAGAAATTGCGCGGAGCCCCACGCATTTTTTTTTTTATTATTTAATGAATTTCAGAGTCAGAGGCTCAGAGTCAGAGTCTCAAAGTCGGAGTCTCCTCAGAGTCGGAGTCTCAGAGTCGGAGTCTCAGAGTCGGAGTCGCCTCAGAGTCGGAGTCGCCTCGGAGTCGGAGTCGCCTCGGAGTCGGAGTCGTCTCGGAGTCGGAGTCGGAGTCGTCTCGGAGTCAGAGTCGGAGTCGTCTCGGAGTCAGAGTCGGAGTCGTCTCGGAGTCGGAGTCGGAGTCGTCGTCGTCTCGGAGTCGGAGTCATCTCGGAGTCAGAGTCGGAGTCGTCTCGGAGTCGGAGTCGTCTCGGAGTTGGAGTCGTCTCGGAGTCGGGAGTCGGAGTCGTCTCGGAGTCGGAGTCGTCTCGGAGTCGTCTCGGAGTCGGAGTCGTGTCGGAGTCGGAGTCGGAGTCGTCTCGGAGTCGGAGTCGTCTCGGAGGCGGAGTCGTCTCGGAGTCGGAGTCGTCTTGGAGTCGGAGTCATCTCGGAGTCGGAGTCGGAGTCGTCTCGGAGTAGGAGTCGTCTCGGAGTCGGAGTCGTCTCGGAGTCGAGTCGGAGTCGGAGTCGTCTCGGAGTCGGAGTCGTCTCGGAGTCGGAGTCAAAAAAATGCGTGGGGCTCCGCGCAATTTCTATGTCTAGCCAGGTACAGCTAAGCAGCTGGGGGCTGGAATCCGCAGCGCAGGGATGCCCAAGCTTTCTGGGCACCCCTCGCTGCAAATTGCAGCCCGCAGCCGCCCCAGAAGATGGCGCGTTCATTGAAGCGCCATCCTCTGGCGCTGAACCCAGCTCTTCCAGCGGCCCTGGTGGCGGTGGCACGCTGGGTAATAGAGGTTAGGGCCAGCTTTGTATTATCAGCTGGCCCTAAGCCCGAAATTTATGGCGGTCACGCCAATATTAGACATGACCGCCATGAATTTCTATTAAATTGTTTTAAAAAAAACACAACACAGAGAAATTTTTTTATTCGAAATAAAAAAAAAGCCATTAGGGACTCCATCTTTAATTAAGAAAATCCTCTTCCGTCCGACGCAGTCCAAAACGCGATGTCCTCTCTGCTACATCCCCTGTGTATAGATATAGATGTCTATGCACAGGGAATGAGCAGACTGAGAACAATCTCAGCACTGCTACATCATCTCTGTGCACAGACATTCATGTCTGTACACAGGGAATGAGCAGACTGAGAACAATCTCAGCACTGCTACATCAGGCAGCAGGCAGGCTCTAGGACCCTGGAGCTGCACAGAGCAGACAGGACTCTTCTCTTATCTGTGCGAGTTTCCCAGCAATTACTTACAAAGTAAACGAGTCCAATGCAAATAAATGACAAAACTAGGATTGCTTCAGGCTGAAGCTTCTGAGACACATCTGCGATTTGTAAATCTCACACTACTCGCTATTACTCGCTTCCCCATTCATTAACATTGGACTCGCTAGACTCGCAACGAGTAGCGAGTCCTGGGCTCGGACTCGCTAGAGTCAAGCGATTCCGAGTAATTTAGTGCAGGTTCACAGATTTGGCTCTTGTTTTCTTGCAGACCAGTCATTCCGGACATTTGTACCAAGTCGTGAACAACCACAAAGACAGTGGCGTAACTAGAGTTTAATGTGCTCCTATGGAAAATTTGCACTTGTACCCCAACCACCAGATTGATGAGATGTACGTGTCCCTCTCAACAAAAAACTAAATAGTAGTCACAGTTCCAAAAATAACAATTATCGTATATTGTTTCTGAACAAGTCTGCTATACCAAAACTAATCCACCAATAATAAACCACAAACAGAAAATATATGCAAGACAATGACCATATAATATCACCACAGAGTGACTAAGTATAACCACTACAAACCTGTTACACATCAAAATTCAATATACCAATAAAACCACATACAAGGCATAAATTCCACTACATGATTGTCATGCCCTTGGCCACAGGGCCAGTCTCCTCCCGACTGAAAGACTGGTGCCCACGAAGCTGCTCTATGCGCCTCATTTGCTCTGTTCCAGCTAGGAGTCCGGCCTCCGCTGAGCAGACAGATTGTTGCCCATCACTCAGCTTAACTGCCTCTGCTTTCCTTCATGTGATGCCTTCCACTGCACTTCCTGCCTGTGGTCCCTTCTTCTCCTCCAGGAGCCTGCATCCTCCACACAATGATATCGGTAATGATATAATTTCAACGTCACCGGTTTGGTGATGTTGCAGCGATGTCTAAAGGACATTGTTGCGTGTGACATATATCAACGATGAGTCATTGATCGTTGATCGCAGATTTATGAACTGGTTCATAAATCTATTGTTGGTCGCCCACTGGCACACAGCATCGCTGCGTGAGACAGTGTGAGACCAATGATCAGCAAGCTCCCAGCACTGCACAGCAAGTGCTGGGAGCTGGTATCCAAGGTAAACAGCGGGTAACTAAGTGCCGTGCGGCGCTAAGTTACCCGCTGTTTACCTTGGATACCAGCGTGCTCGCTGGTCCGGATCGCTGGTGAGTCTGCCTGTGTGACAGCTCACCGGCGATCAGCCTTCAATGTCCCAGCTATCCAGATCGTTGCTTGGATCACTGGGACATTGAAGCATGTAACCCGGGCTTAACAAACATGCATTTATGACTGATCACTTTTACTGCAGCACCTCCACACTTTTCCCGCACTTCTACACTGTTCAAGTTAAAGAAGAAAAAACTAAGAGTAGCACCCTGGTGTCCTGCATAATAACAGGACCTTTCTTTTGTTATCAAATATCCCAGTAATAGGATCTGTAAAAATAAAATATACTGCAACAGTATGGATGACTAGCTTTGTGATACCTCCACAGTAGAGCCCACTACGTAGCCCCATACAATATTAATGCATATGTCCACTTTGTAGCCAAGTGCGAAATAAAAAAATCCTCTTTGTGCCCCCCCTACAGTAGCAATGTCCACCTTTGTGCTTAAATACAGGAGTAATGACCCCTCCACAGTAGAAACAATAAATAGTCACCTACATCATTCTGCCCCCATACAGTATCACTATCCACCTTTTATTCTTTGGGCCTTTTCACATTTGCACTTGTATTCCGATTGGCTTGCAATCTGTTTTTGATAGTATGTGTGCTGAAAAAAGCAATGCAAACGCATGCAATTTTTCACCCGTTGACTTCAATGGAAAATGCATTGAATACACAAGTAAAAACATGTCATTTTCTGCAAATGCAAAACACATGTGTTTTTGCAAACGTAGACCAAAACGTTTGCAAAAATGGATGCGTTTGCATTGCTTTTTTCAGCATACATACTGTCAAAATCGAATTGCAAGCCAAGCGGAATACAAATGCAAATGTGCACTTAGCCTTTGATACTGTTGGAGTATCCCATTTGTTGTTCTATAAATTGATTGAACTACAATGGGGAATATTATTAATGTCAACATTGTGGAGTAATAGTGTCCCTTATTCTAGCTCCCATACAGTAATATTGTCCTCCATTTGGCCTCATGCAGTAATAATGCCCCTCACTTGCCCTCATAAACTAATAATGTTTGTTCCTCTTTCTGGTCCCCATACTGCAATAATATCCCCATTCTGTAATAAATAGTGTTGAGTGAGTACCGTAATATTCGCAATCGTTATAATCGTAACGAGCACTTTCTAATACTCGTGTATTCGTTCCGAATGTAAGTCAATGGGAAACGCAAGTCATTTTGTGCTGGACCCTACAAAGAGGTCTGGGAGGGCTGTAAAATGGTTGAAACAGGGCTCAAACTGCATGAGAACAGTAGGCAGACATGATGTACACTATCTACCTACTGTTCTGCCACCCAGTTGTGACAGAACCTAGTGAAGATAGATAAAGGATCAGGTAGACTTGGCTTACAAGACTTCTGCTGCTGCTCCCAGGCGGCTCAGTCTCCTGCGCTCCTGCAGAAACACTTCCAGGTCAGCTCAGTCTCCCGCTGAATCACTTCCAGGGCCACCTATTAATCTACTTGCATATTCACTGCACTGTCAGCCAATTACAGACGCTCATACTCATTGAGCACCTCTGTGATTGGCCATTGCAGTCAGAGTGTATTTCCACAATCTGGACAGTGATTGTTCTTGGTTGCCATACATATGAGTGTATGTATGGCAACCAACCTGCTGTCATAGGTGTTAAATAAATAAAAAATGTGAAAAAAATACGTGGGGCTTCGCAGTATCTTTAAGTCTAGCCCAGTGAAAGACGACAGCTGCAAGCTGCCACCCTCAGCTGCATGATTTTACTTTGGCTGGCAAAAGAAAATGCGCAGGCTCATATTTTAATTTCCAGCCAAGGTAAAACTAGGCAGATGAGGGCTGGTATTCTCAGCGTGGTGAGGGCCCATTGTTTTAGGCCCCTCCCCATGATAAAGAATAGCAGCCCACAGCCGTCCCTGAAAATGGTGCATTTATCGTTGCGCCATTTTCAGGTGCTTTATCAGGCTCTTTCAGTGGCCCTGGTGGTGGGTGGCATGCTGGGTAATAAGGGGTTAACATCAACTTTGATTTACCAGCTGGTATTAAGCCCGAGATTCTTAATGTCAGGCAAAGTTAGACCCAGTCATTAAGAATCTCCAATATAGGGTTAATAAAAGACACCACATAGACTCCGTATAGTAGTAAACTAAGTTTTTTATGGAAACTGTGTAAAACAAATAACAAGGTTGCACTCTCCACAAACTATGGGCCACAACAGCCCAAAATACAATACAATTTATGCAGCCGAAGGGAAATCAAGTGCCGTTTCACAGGGAGGGACACAACTACTCCCCCCCAACTATGCCATCCTGCCCTTACCCAGAACTTTACTGCGGCCACAGCACGTGTTCCCCTCAGGCATATAATCCTAACAACCTCCACCCACGGTATATACAATATGTCCCAAGCGCCTTCGTATTCCCCCTTATAACCAGTTACAATATTCACAAACTATTTACACAGCATTCAATTCACCCTCCTGTCACAGGGTAATCTCAGTTGTTTTTCTCTCACCAGGTTTTGCAGGACAGCCTGGTGTAACAGGAATTGGAGTCACATTCAGTTCTTCTTTATAATACACAATAAGGCTCCTCTGTATAGTGCACTTGTGGCACCCTGGCTCCTGTTGGGCACCACAGAAATCCTTAGGGCACGACTGGAGTTAACAGCAAAGCAAAACTCACAACACACCAAACAACACAACAACACCTTAGAACACCTGGTTTCACCCCGAGCCTCTAGGGGGAGCTCCACTGGTCACTTTGAGCCAGTTCCCCCTATAAATAGAGTCTTGGAGGGAGAAACTTCAGAGTGTGCAGTCACTTTAGAACTGTGAAGTGTGTGTGTGCATCTGCCAGTTCTGGAGCCATACCAGGTCAGAACCAGCACACTTGCCAGTGAGGAAATCCCTGCAATTGGGATAATAGGAAAGGAGAAGCACCTCTCGAGGAATACCAGAGTTACACCAACTCTCCCCTCATCCTCCAGTTACTGGAACCGAAGCTGTGAGAGCCACCCAGCCATCACAGAGAACCAGCACCATTGACAGGAGGTTTAGCCACCTGTTCCACCTGATGCACCTACCCACGAGAGCCCAGGGAAGAGTACTGATCCTGCTCAGACTCTTTTACAGTGCCCTCAGTGCTGTTAACCAGGTAAAGCAAGTTCCATTGAACACACTGCCCGGTCCGGCTGGATTCCACATCCACCCGACCATAATCAGAGAACTAGAGAAAGGAAGCCTAACACTGCTTGCTGTGAACCTCCAGAAGTGCCGACTTCACTATCCCGGTCCGAGTGTACCTGATTACCACCCAGTAAAGGTACCTAAAAGAGACTTTGTGTGGTTGTGCGTTACTCCTGGATTTGGCGCGCAGCATCCCGCAGCTGCCTCACAACATCTTGCGCAGCTCCCTGCTCCGGGGACTCCCGCTCGTCCTGTGGGGAGCGTCCCAACTTGCTGCCTACCATCCCCCGGAGACCTAGCAGCGCTGCTAAAGTTACCAGAATACCCGCAGGTGGCGTCACGAAGACAAATCATCCCTACTGTTCCGCCATTTCCCCTTTTGATCTGGACCACCGGGCCTACACCACCGCAGGCGCGGTTCCGTGACTGGAGGAGAATCAACGCCCGCTCCGCGTACCCCCGGCTACGGTGAGTCACACTTGTTCAAAATCTTGCTCTGTAGGATCCTTCACAGTACCTAAGCCACAACTCGTCAATACACCAACAAGATTACACACAGGAAAGTTTGTTGCAGGCTTTTTCCAGTCTCTGTCTATCTTTCCTTATCTATCTGTATTTGGATCGATCATACGCTGGTACTCACGATGAGCAGTCCTTTATCGGGTACTCTGACAACACAAGTCACTGGGGAGCTCCACACATCACAGGATCAGACACGTCCTCTCCCTTCTTGGACACGGTGAATCCCAGCACCATGAGTCACGCACAATGCTGCTTCTTCCTCCTTCCCAGCTCAGATCACCCCTCACCTCTCAAATCCCTGGGGATTTCTCACAAAACAACTTGCTCTCTCTCTTTACTTAGCTTCTGGTGACCCCTAGTGGCCTATGTCATTGCAGAACTTGGTACAACATATTTAACATGATTAATTATACCTGCCACCATGCTTCAGAGCTCATGTTTTCAGGTTCAGCCAGCACCACATTCATGGTGCAAAGATCCTTCTCAGGGAGGTTGATCAGCCGCTGTTCGGCTCCAAGGTGTCCCGGGATCTTTCTCAAGTGTCCCGCATTCAGCACGCCTAGTTTACCTGGTGCACACTTCCTAGAATCAAGAAGACGTCCTAAGGAATCCTGTGTGCAGCTCCGTCTTTTCTCCATGCTACAGATGCCTAGTCCCTCACTGGCCCTGATGTTAGTCCCCAATAGGGGAAGGCTGTCAGGAGCACTAGACCCAACCACTGCAATAAAGACGACAAGAGATAAGGGAAGAAAGACAGGTGGACGACAAAAACAACTTCATGCCTGCTACCTCTCTCCTTGGCAGAAGACAGCTTAGCAACAATCAGATTCTCCAGAAAGCTTCCTACACCTCAGGAAGCTTTGTCCAGAATGAGTTCAATCAGCAGCAGAGCATGCTAGGACCATGACACTATAAAAAGGGGAAGGAGTAATCAGAGGATGGCCACACCTGGACAAGACCTAGCTAGCTAGCTGGTGTCCCACCCCGGGGCCTTGGGGTACCCAGTCTCGGGCTCACAGTTCATGGTTGGGGTCTCTTCCGTGGTCCCAGTGGATGCTTTAAAAAAGAGGGAAAATTCAAAATAGGAAACAAAAAAGAATAAATTGTCTCATGACGCCACCTACGGTTCCCAGTAATGATACCAGCGCTGCTACAGACCTTTGGGGTGATGATGAGGCAGCTAGTTTGTAACGCTCCCTGTAGGTGGAGCAGTGTCACCGGGGCAGATGAGAAGATTAGGGATTTCGCAGGGAGGCAGCCTTTATAGATTTTACCTCACAGTCTCTTTCACATCAGCAATCAATGGCTCATCAGGTGCAGGTAAATAAAACACTTCACACAGTCTTAAGCTCTGAACAGGATTTACTGGCAGACTTCAGGCTGCATTTACTTGGTACAGTTCACGGGTACAGCTGGCCTGGTTAGTCGCCAAGGGATTGGGATTTCTCACATGGGATCCTCATTGGTGTGTCTGCTGTTCTTCTCTGGTCCCTCACTGCACTTTCTGCTACTTCCCTCAGTGCTCCCACGCACAAAGCCCTCCTCTGGTCCCCACTGATCTTTATGGACCATTCCTGTCTTGAGGCCTCTGGATCCTATATGGAGCCTTAGGGGAATTATGCTGGGTGTTGGCAGCGAGTTATGAAGAAGTCCGTGCCCTCCGGTTTTGCAGCTCGGTGATAAACGCCCGCACCGCCTCGAAGGCGGTTCTCCAGTTTTGGACTGGACCCCTCCGGCCGGTAAACATACGTGGATCGGATTCGGGTGCACCACATGTTGAGCCCAGGCTTTGGGGTATTCGGGTATCAGGCTCCACGGATAGCGTCTGCTGTATCACGGGGAGTGGTGGCTGCGCCTGATCCCGTGTCCTAGGTATATCTTCAAAAAGGGGTTATTATTTACAAGGGTTTTGATATACAAGTTGTTGTAACGCCACCTGTAGTTTCTGGTGATGTGTCACCAGCGCCGCCACAGTCCGCCAGAGGTAGATGGTAATGCGGCTTGGTTAGTAAAGTCCTCTACAGGTAGGGCTGGACCTCTGGGGCAGCGTTCCTGTGTAGGGGACAAGTTCATGAAAGGTAACACAGGCAGAGGCAAAGTCACTTTCCCTCCGGGCACTTTACTGTTAACTTGCATTGGCATCATACAAATTTCACAGTTCAGCACTTTAGATGTTACAAGAACAGGTAGCTTAATGGGTGGCTGCAAGTGGATCCCAGGTGGTATAGTGGAACACTTGGTGTGCCTTCTTTATCTAACCCGTGTCTGTTCTTCCCTGCTTTCCAGTTTGGTGTGAAGCCTGGTGACTTAGAATCAGCCTGGTCTCCTGTCCTCTCTCACCTTTGCTGCTGTCAGGTAACCCTCTGCTGGCTGGCCGTTCGTTCCCTTGGCGGTGCCTGGTACCCTTCTTGTGGACTGCTCTGGTGCCCGGGAGACTTGAAGACTGCACAGGAATCTGGATTCTCTGCCGTGCTTGTAGCTTCAGCAGTCTGTGGGCTCCAGTGCCCAGTAAGCTGTCTGGGAGAACCTATCAACGGACCCTCTTTCCCAGACCAGCTGCTCTCCTGGAAAGCTCCTTTCTCCTTAAACCCTCTCTTCCTCTTCCATCTCTCCTCCTGGTCCCTCAGCCGAGAGACACTAAGCTCAAGAACTTAGGAGCCAAAGCTCTAGAGGCAAAAAGACCTCCTTGTTCCCCCTAGAGGTGATTTTATTCCCTCCCGGGTAACCTCCCACCCTTTAAGCTAGTGTGAGAGTGCTGTACATGGGTCCCACCCACCATTTTAGGGTCCACTTGCAGCTGGAGCATCTGCACCTCTTTTACGGGTGCAGTACCCCTCTGTGACGTCTGCTTGGCTGGGCGCCACACACAACACCCTAGGGTCCCCTTCTTGTCAGGGAACTCTCCTCAGAGACATTCTCTGCTGAGCTCGTCCCAGCCTCCAACTGACTTCCCGCTCTCCACCACTCAAACTTAGCTCCTCCCACAGGTACAGGGTTCCCTAAACCCATTAGTCCCCTGCTCTAAGGTGTGTGTTTATGAGTGTAAAGAGGATCCCTTATGTGATTTCCCAACTCCTTGACTACAGGGATACCACATACTCTCCTATGAGTGCAGTACACCATAAGTGGCGTTCTGACCAGTGGGATGCCACACTGGCAACAAAAACTGACATTAACTCCTCGATGCCAAATAAAAGAAACACATTTAATATAAAATCTCACTATAAACAATGAGACAAAGGTCCATAAATACTGTCACAAGTCTCACAGGTTAAAGAGACCATTGTGTCATAGTATGAACACAGTCCAACAAGCAATACAAAATAGTCTGGGGGTTAAATAGGTGAAATTAGTAGGTCTTATCATATATAGGCACTGTATAACTATGAGCCATAACAAATACTTTAGGAGACACAACAGTATAATTAAAAGCATCAAAACCTAGCTACATATCCGGCTGGGAGAAGGCCAGGTGCGCCAGAGCTGAATTTATTATGCTGTCAATTCGTTAGCTGAATACATTTTCTGAAGAATGTCGCTTGTCATGCTTGTGTCTTATTGATGCCACCGTCCCCCGTAAATCTGTGCAGCAGGTGTTTGTTATGCACAGTTTTCAGACGAGATTGTCGTAAATACTTGTGCGGTTTGATAGGATTAGGCTGTATTGTTCCCAATGCACAACCTTCGCCTTGCAGAACCGAATTGTCTTCCCATAGACACTTTTCAGCAGATCAAAGCCAAACCGAGCCGTCTTGTAGATGAGAGAAAACATAGAGATGTACAACAATAGAGCCCAAGGGCAACATTGTTCTGTTATGTGGAGGTGAAAGAACAAAATTTACTTTACTTATGTCATAAGGTCGGAACAAAAGTGGTGTAAAGGTCAGGACTAATAAGGCTGTAAAGTAAGAGTTCTGAAGAGGGATAGATGAGAGCCCTGAAGTGGTCTTAATAGTTCACCATGTAAGGCTGAAAATGTGTAGAGTGCGGGCAAAATTGTTGAGATCTAAGTTAGCGGGTCAACATGAGAGTCTTGAAAAAATATGGATCCATCAGAGCCCGGTGTGTAATTTGTCATCTGTTCTTAATGTATTTTCTTAAAAGAATGATATGCCTTTGACAACATCTTTTATAAGGACTGTTGAGGAATATGGATATAAAAGAACAGTTTTTTAGTTTTGGGACACCTCTAACTACCAAAGATGAGACCTGCTACAAAAAATGTTGCTCTAACGCAAGGGTGGAAACTCCAGGCCTCGAGGGCCGCCAACAGTCAGGTTTTCAGGATTTCCTCAGTATTGCTCAGGTGATATACAATATCTGCACTAATGATGATTCCAACCCCTGTACAAAGATAAGGAAATCATGAAACATGACCTGTTCGAGGCCTGGATTCCCACCTCTGCTTTAAGACCAGACCTCTTGGATTACATACCTTTGTTCCAATAGATATCATGTGATAGTTTTTTGCTTGAGAATCAGTGGTGTAAAGATACAGATCTTAGGCTTTCCTCAGGATAATGGCATTGTACAAAATCTATGTGTCATGGCTCGATTCGGGGATTCGATCGGGTGACCTCTTTTTCTTGGTCAGTTTCTCAGTCTTCTCCTTTTACTCTTGTCGCTAGTGATGATGGTTACTTTTACTTTTGTATTTTCTTTCTGGGCTTTTTCCTCTTCTGGTGTCTTTCTATTTTCATTTATCCTTTCACAGCCTGGGTGGGGATATATATATTTTCCCTTCACTGCATTTCCTTGCTGACTATATTTCTATGTGAACATCTTTGGGATCTCCAGCTCTTTATATTTGGGGTTTACTTGTAAAAAAAAAACAACAGTTGAGCATCTGTTGTTTGTGTGTGTGTTTTCCTATCCAGAGCTTCATTGTTTCACCTTATTTGTACCTAAAGCTCCCACAGAGTTTGCTCTTTACTGTACTCCTTTCTCTCACCTTGGAGATAATGGTTTATGGCCTCCTTTCTGGTCCCTCTAGGGCAGAGGTCCCCAACTCCAGGCCTCAAGGGCCGCCAACAGTGCAGGTTTTCAGGATTTCCTTAGTATTGCACAGGGCTTGGAATCTTACCTGTGCAGATGATCACATTAGCACCTGTGCAATACTAAGGAAATCCTGAAAACCTGCACTGTTGGCGGCCCTTGAGGCCTGGAGTTGGGGACCTCTGCTCTAGGGGCATGGTAAATCCTTTATTGACCTTTTTGGGGAGCCAGGTCCAAAATGGTGCAGTTAGTTGTGCCATTAGTCTGTGCAGGGACAAGTTGGGCCCAGCCACTTCCTTCCCCTTTTCTGTTTCCCATTTGTGCGTGTGATTCATGTTTATAAAACTAAGAGACTCAGCTATGTGGCTGTAAGCATGGGTGGATGAAAAAAAGACGTAGCTCAGGGGACCAGAGGTGCACAAAAAGATTGCTCCACCCATCTTACCTATCTAGTCCAGACCAGTCCACTGTACCATCCAGCCCTCTTCCTTCTAGCTGCTTCCCTCCTCATCTCTCTAAAATGGGTGGAACAGGTTCAGCAAGAAGATTAGCTCTCCTATTCAACCCTATTATCTAGCATACCCATTTCCTCTGTTGCAGAGCTCAGTTGATCCGACCCCAAGCTGCATATAGATAGTAAAATTGTATATACCATAGTATAAAATAATACATATACAAACACATACTGTAAATAGATACATAGGCACAAAAGACTACATTGCTCCATATAATAAGTGAAAGGATTAAAGGGTCAGTCTTCACTTATCAGATTGATGACCTATTTTTAGTGTAGGTCATCAATATCAGAACGGTGGAGGTCCTATACCCATCACCTGCACCAATTAGCTGTTTTCAGTTTTGGTGATGATCAGGTGTGAACACAAGTACATAGCCATACACTGTTCCCTAGTATCATAGGCTTTCTTCTATTGGAGCAAGTAGGACCTGAGCTGCAGTACTCAAGTATGTGAGTTGCCCGCCAGGGCCGTGGGGTACACGGGACCAGTCCCCTTCATTCTCTGTTGCCTTGGGGGGGAGGGAAGTCACGGTGTTGGCTGCAGACCGTATCGTGACCCTGGGTGATGTCAATAAAAGGGGATGTGACAAAATGGACTCCTTTAATATATAACATAGGATGATTTCTTATTTATCCAGGAATATTTGTATTTTGCGCTCTAACTTGTGATAAACAACTCATTGTTCCTACAAGTTTTCTAGATGTCTGACAGTGTTAACGTGGGCAATGTAATTATCTCACCTCTTTGTACTGTATTTTCTTTCCTACCTTGTGAGGGACCTACAAGTCTTGTGATGTTTACCGTGTGTAATGTAATTATCTCAGCTCTTTCTCATAGAAGGTCAGAGGCTCAGAGGATTTAAGGTCCAGTCACACACAACGACGCTCCAGCGATCCCGACAGCGATAATGACCTGCCGGGGCGTCATTACCTGGTCGTTGGGGAGCTGTCCAACAGGCAGATCTCCCAGCGACCAGGGACCTGGGAGCCACCTCCCACATCACTGGAAGCACGTTACCAGCATCCTCCCTGATTAGCTCAGCCTGTAAGCAGGGAGGAAGCTGGTAACTATGATAAACACTGAGTATCCACTGACCCCCATGTCTCCACAGGGGAATAAAAATAAAAAGGAACTAGAGAAAAAGTTTGTCATGGATGTGATGCCACCCGTTTTTTGTGGCCAATATGAGCCACCACTGCTTATCATGGTCCCGGGGATGAAGGCAATGGAAAGCAAGGTGTTAAGTCCTCCACGGGCAGGGCTCGTTATCCCCTGGGTCGGTATATAGTCTGTGTGATGGTATGGTGGGGGTTGCGGGAGTCAGCGTATCAAAAAGTGGACAGACACAGGAAGAACAGTCTGTTTTACCTTTAATGACGAGATTGTAGGTGTAACCCAGTAGTGCCCTAGTCGTTGTTCAGGATCCGGAGCTTTGAGGTGAGTTGGGCTTTCCATGCCAGGCAAGTTCTGAGGCCTACCTACGGCGTTGGTTCAGGTGGGACTTGTCTGCATAAAGCTGTGCTGTTCCCCTCTCTTGTCGATGTAAGCTGTATGACAGGCGGCGCAAGCCTTTCACGGTCTGGATCTTCCTCTAACTACCCCTCCTGGACTCTGTGGTGCATCTGTGTCTCCTGGCTTTAGTGTGAACGGGAAACCTGAAATTGCCCGCTCTCCGGGATTGGTCACTGGGTATGGAATCCCTGACAAACTCGGTCTCGACCGTACTTCACTAGGTCCTGGGGTGAACCGGTGCTGGCTTCACTCCCCAGACCTAGTCCTACACTCACCATGGGTCTAACATACAGTCAGTCAGTCTCCTAGTACGGGCCTAGTGTGGCTCTGTTTCTAGGGTGTCTTCTGCAGTCCTCCCTGGAACTGAACTAACTGGCCCCTCCCCCAGACCAGAATATATAGGGGACCTGCCCTGAAACTGGGCTTTAGAGCTCCCCCTTCTGGCCGAGTCAGGATGGTGTTGTGCGTGTGCTTATCTGGTGCATGCCTTGCCTCACCTCCAAGCTTATATTGTGGCTAACGGACCCCGGGGCGCCATATGTGGTCTAAACAGATCCTAATGTGATGATTCTCAAAGTGCTTTGTCCGGATTAGCAGTTGTGTTGCGGCACAGACAGATGAAATTGGTGTGCAGGGAAATCCAGATGAAACAATCGAAGTTGAAGAGGCAAAATGGCAGCAGGAGAAGCAAGCGTCAGTAGAGCTGAGTTTGTCATAGAGTCCAATGCAGACCTAACGGTGGAATAGCAGACTTGACTCAGTAATAAACAAGGCTGAGTTTACCGTAGAGTTTGGTGCAGAGCTGACAACTTTATGACAAAGTTAATTCAGCAAAACCAGAGCTGAGTTTGTCATAGTCTGATGCAGAGCTGGTCAATGTTGATCAGCAGTAGCAGGTCTCAGTTTGTCATAGAGTCCAATGCATAGCTAGCAGCTGAATAGCGGAGATTGATAAGCGATAGCAGAACAGAGTTTTCCCAGGGTCTAACGCAGAGCTGGTAGCAGGATGGCAGAGTTGAGTCAGCAACAATAGAGTTTCATCATCTGATCAGCGCTGCGCTGAATGGCCCAGGAAAGTGTGAAAAAAAAGAGAATCTTGGCTGCTAAAAATATTAACACACCATTCGAGACAATACTCATCTGTTAAATTCTCTGTCACTTAAACTTATGCGTATATATCCAGCAATGTATGCTTACACTGCAACAGCAATGAATAATAACGAGTTACTAAGCAGGAGACAATTACTTTAAGCTGACATAATGAAAAAAAGTTATGACTCACAGAATTTTGGGACATAATATTTTTTTTTTAATGCAAAATGTTTTACAAAAATAATTTGGAAATTAAGTAAAACCAAGGTATAAGAACTTCATTTAAAAGCACTGTAAGTCTAGAGTCACAATGCTGTATGACTCGGATAGCAGCGCAATCCTCGGTTTTGGCCATCGACGTTCCACCCCCGAAAGTTTAAGCTACATAGAAATACAGGCAGTTGTCACGCTCAGGTCAGGAGAGCCGCTGGCCAGTCAGGGCAGTGTGTTGTGATCCTCGCTCGAGTCATACACTTGGGTGACTCCAGCTTAAGCGCTCCCTCTCTCACACGGCCAAAGAATCTCTCATGCAAGAGAATCGGCCTTGTTATGTTAAGGTTACTAGACTAACCCTTTGATCAGAGTTTGAGCTGAATGTCACTTACTGTGAGAATCAGAGCACAGGTGAGGAAAGGTGGAGAACTTAATTTCTCTATTTTTTCCATCGTCTGTGTCGGCATAAATCAGACTGCACTCGGATGACATACGAGTGCAGTTTTATATATTGCGCTCATCCATTCAAGTCTATGTTTATAATATTTAAATATCAGATTCACTCTAACACTTGCAGCATGCTGCTATTTGTTTTAATATGACGAATAGGCTAAGGAAAAAAGCATTGGTTGGCACTGTCCCATACAATTACATAAAGTCGAGGGCTATCGTCCATGTTATACGCTGTGTGAGCGAGCTCTAATAGTATTGACCTGGAGAATAAAGTTTTTATGTTAGAAGGGAATAGCTCTTTTGTTAATTATCTCTTTGAAAAATAATAAAAGTGGTTCAATGTTCTATATACAGAAATGAGTCGATCGATCCTCGGAAAATGGAGTTAGAGTCTAATGTCCTAAAATTTACAGTTTGCAATTCGAACATTGTAAGTTAATTCATATTTCGCTAACAAAGAAAAAAATGGACTGGACGTCATATTGGTAAAAATTTAGAACTAGTAAACGGTAAAAACATAAACATGAATAAAAATTAAAGGGGAATCTGGGAGATAAAAAATGTTGTGCTGTCCCTGCACTCCTACATGATGAAGCAGAGCTGGACACTACAGTTCTAGGATCTATAGATCATTTGTAAATCAATAAAATCATACCTGCTCCTCAGCTCTCACCCCTCCCTCAGGAGACAGAGAAATTCAGCTTTATGCTGTTCTGGGAAAAGGAGGTGTGTTGGGGTGTGGACCCTGGGGGCTTCAGGATAATCTTACATTCCCACCCCTTCACACTTCTGTACGGGCAGAGGGCATGACCGCTGTCCCCTCATAATTTCTATGAATTGTCATTGTCTCCTCAGCCCCAGCAAAGCATCCAGATGTCTGTACAGCATCTGTCAGACATGGTATAAACCCCAAGGTTCCAATTATCAGAAGAAGTATGTACTGAGACCATAAGGCTGGCGGCCACGTCCCTGCCATGCCCCTGCTCATACAGACATATGACGGGGCAGAAATGTAAGATGATCCTGGATCCCCCATGACACCCCCCCCACCGGCTCTCTGCAGAAACATCACTGAATTTCTCTGTCCCTGAAGGGATGGGTGAGTGCTGAGGAGCCAATATGATTTTATTGATTTATAAGTGATTTACAAATCCTAGAACTACAGTGTACAGCTCTGCTTCATCATGTAGGAGGGCAGGGACAGTATTTAAAATGTTATCTTCCCCGAGTTCCCCTTGAATACTCACTTAACTGTTCATCTCTTTGGCTTGCTGCCCATCATCTGGTCCTCTTCTTTCTGCCATCACATACTGTTTTCTGGCGTCCTTACTATAGCTCAGGACTTTTGGCTGCAGCAGGCCTTGGGGGGTCACTGCGCTTTGTAAGGTTGCGAGATCATGACAACATGTTGTTCATCACAACCTTACAACACTCAGTGATAGGAAGATTGAACATGTAATAAAGAGAACAGAGATGTGGCACATAATGCCAGAAAGAAGAGGATTGGTTAGCTGGCACTGAGCAGTGGGGTGGCCCGAAAGGAGAGTATCGATGTGTTTATTTAGTTTTGTTCTTTTTTTATATCTTCCATTTATTATTCTCTGGAGTCTATAGAGACCACAGGCCATAATAAGGAACATTCAATTTACGGCAAAAATGTTTGATTTATTCTTGCGAAGTTTGTGAATTGAAACTCCAAATGATTCTTTTGGTGCTATCTACACTGTGTGCAGAATTATTAGGCAAGTTGTATTGTAGAGGATTATTTTTTTTATTGATCAACAATATGTTCTCCATCAACCCAAAAGACAAATATCAAGCTAATATTTTTGGAAATTGGAGCGGTTTTTTTTTAGATTTGGCTCTTAGGATACCGTCACACGGTTCCACATTGCGCAACAACGCCAGCAGCTCCCGGGAGCGCGCACGTTTTTGGCCGCTTTCCAACATTGCTGATGAGCTGTCAGATGAGGAGACATCGCCGGCAACTCATACCCTGTTATAGAGGGCAACTCTCCGGCAATGTCGCCGCAACTTGGCCACGCCCCTCAGTTTCCGGTGATGTGGCTGGAGATGTTGCCACATGTAATGGGGCCTTTAGGAGGATATCTGTCTGTGCAGGTAACTATTACTGTGCAGAATTATTAGGCAACCTTAATAAAAACCAATATATTCCCATCTCACTTGTTTATTTTCACCAGGTAAACCAATATAACTGCACAAAATTTAGAAAAGCACATTTCTGACATGCAAAAACAAAACCCAAAAAAAGAGTGACCAATATAGCCACTTTCTTTATGATGATACTCAACAGCCTTCATCCATAGATTCTGTCAGTTGCTTGATCTGTTTACAATCAACATTGCATGCAGCAGCCATCACAGCCTCCCAGACACTGTCCCCAGAGGTGTACTGTTGTCCATCCCTGTAGATCTCACATTTTAGAAGGGACCACAGGTTCTCTATGGGGTTCAGATCAGGTAAACAAGGAGGCCATGTCATTATTTTTTCTTCTTTTAGACCTTTTACTGGTCAGCCACACTGTGAAGTAGGATGCATGTGATGGAGCATTGTCCTGCATGAAATATGTTTTTCTTGAACGATACCGACTTCTTTCTGTACCACTGCTTGAAGAAGTTGTCTATCAGAGACTGGCAATAGTCTGGGAGTTGAGCTTGACTCCATCCTCAACCCGAAAAGATATCTCAAGTTCATCTTTGATGATACCAGCCCATACCAGTACACCACCTCCACCTTGCCTGGCGTCTGAGTCGGAGTG
This sequence comes from Allobates femoralis, assembly GCA_033576535.1. Lineage (NCBI taxonomy): Eukaryota > Metazoa > Chordata > Amphibia > Anura > Aromobatidae > Allobates > Allobates femoralis. The sequence goes on from JARQOC010000004.1 coordinate 82,842,297, forward strand.
GAGCTCCCTGCCCTTTACTGATCCAGCCTCTGGCCCATCCATCTGGCCATCAAGAGTCACTCATTTCATCAGTCCATAAAACCTTTGAAAAATTAGTCTTAAGATATTTCTCCTGCCAGTCTTGACATTTTATCTTATGTTTCTTGTTCAAAGGTGGTTGTTTTTCAGCCTTCCTTACCTTGGCCATGTCCCTGAGTATGGCACACCTTGTGCTTTTTGATACTCCAGTAATGTTGCAGCTCTGAAATATTGCAAAACTGGTGGCAAATGGCATCTTGGCAGCTTCACGCTTTATTTTCCTCAATTGGGCAGTTATTTTGTGCCTTTTTTGCTCAACATGCTTCTTGCGACCCTGTTGGCTATTTGCCATTATACGCTTTATTGTTTGGTGATCACGCTTTAAAAGCTTAGCAATTTCAAGACTGCTGCATCCCTCTGTAAGACATCTCACAATTTTGGACTTTTCGGAGCCGTCAAATCTCTTTCTGACCCATTTTGCCAAAGGAAAGGAAGTTGCCTAATAATTAAGCACACCTTATATAGGGTGTTGATTTCATTACACCACACCCCTCCTCATTACAGAGATGCACATCACCTGATTACTTAATTGGTAGTTGGCTCTCAAGGTACCGTCACACGCTACAATATCAGTAACGATATCGGTGAAACATCATGGTTTTTTGATCGTTCAAACGACATCGTTTGTGCATCATTGCATGTAAACGAATGATGTTGAAACGATAAATCGTTGGATGCTGATCAAAAGATTTGTGCTCCAGACCTGAAATCCATCGTTCGTCATCCAATTAACGTTCTGTCAACCTGCTGCATCGTTGTGTGTGACATAGCGATAAACAATGTCGTTCACAACTTCAGTGATGCAGAAATCCATTTCATAGCCGTGCTTTGTTATTGTTGTTTCCGCACCCCTTGAGCGCCGATTTGTGGTCGTGCTTGCGTTACAATTGGCTGTTGTGTGTTGTCCAACCCAACGCGCCATATTTGATCATCCATGCTTGTATGTTGGGTGTCATTGATTTGGTAAAATTAAATTCAAACCTAAATTAACCAAGCAGACTGATGGAAGTCACCTCAATGTTGTCTAGGCGTTGTTAAACACTTGTGCGTCCGCAAATGAGACTTTTTGATCTGCGAAGAAAACTGTGGAGTCGCACATATAGATATGTTGTTATGCATGATGTTGACAGTCGTAAAAGTTAACTTTGGGCCATTTTCCCAATGAAGGCTGGCCAATGGTAAAAGCAGATGTGGCCATCAATCAGAGCTGTAGGGGCGCAGTAAAACACAACCTGCACACCTATATCCTGCCCTATGTGAAACAGAACGCCCACATTGAAGGTTCTCATCGTTCATATACTTGCTGTGTGATGGTAGCTGAACGATGGCCAACATCCTTTGGCTGGCTAGTTCAAACGATATCTAGATCGCTGGATCGTTCACTCGTCATTCAACTTATCTGGAATGTGACGTCTCACCAACGATGTGGAAATGATGCACGAACGATCTCGGTTACCGATATCGTAGAGTGTGACGGTACCTTTAAGTCGATACAGCTTGGAGTAGGACCACATGTCTAAAAAGTATCATGTGATCAAAATACTCATTTGCCTAATAATTCTGCACATAGTGTATATGGTTCAATTTATAAAGTAGGAAGCTCTTGTATCCTACTTTATGGATACAATGGGTTTACTCTTTAAATTGGTTACGACCATGTAAATACATCATTGTTTCAAGTTCCCCAGAGGGTGAGCTATTTTTTTCAGATAGTTTTTTCACATAGTTTTAATTCTTTGAAAAGTTCCTCTTTTATCACAATTTGGCATTAATTTTCATCAACTTTCCAATATGTCACCCACTGACCTCAAAGATAAGAAAGTTTCATGTATCCACCTGAACTACAAAGCTGTACAAGCTGGGATCGATAAAAAGCACCAACCACTGTGTTATAAATAATTGAGTCTCAATATCCTTGGGGTTTACATATTCCTTTGTTCTTTGCTGTGACAGATGTTAGTCTTCATTCTGGATTTCCTGTCTATCATCCTTTCCGAGAGAGTAAACAAAGAACTGATTAGTCACAGTACATGAAAGGATACTATAAACATGACTTAAAGTAGTAAGTTGGTAATTTATCACCAATAAATAGAATAGTTGATGAATCTAGAGATGAGTGGACTGATCCATGGAGGATAGCGTTCCAGTCGAATTTTCTGAAATTTGCAGTTTCTAATACCTTGAGATTGAATTTGCAATTTGTATAAGAAGAACTTGCTTGGAACCATTTCCCCATCTCTTAAAGCATCAGAGAGTGGGCCGACAACATTTTGTGTGGCCGCGTTGACTTCCGCCTAATGCCGGGCAGCTATGACATCTAGCAGATTATCATACCTTGTACATTGGTGATCACATTCATGGACCATCATAGATCAGCAGTTCCCAGTCAAATATAATATGTACAACAGAGTAATTTTCCATCTCCAAAATCACTGATAAGTCTCTTCCTCCTGTAGAGTGAAGTTTTTATGGCCAGCAGGATCCTCTGTCTCTCATGTAGAGTGTAATCTCATGTGGTCAGAGGAAGTATCTCACCTGTAGAGTATAAGCTTTATGGTTAGCAGCATCCTCTCTCTTTCTCTCTCTCTCTCTCTCCTATTGAGTGTAAGCTCTAATGATCAGTGGGGTCCTCTTCTCTCTTCCTGAGGAGGTTAAACTCTTATGGTCAATGGAGGTTCACTGTCTCCTGTAGAGTGTAAGTTCTTATGATCAGCTAGATTCTCTTACTTCCTCTC